>ML097816.1:0-38924 GCA_003697995.1 Taxidea taxus jeffersonii
GTGGGAGGTTACCTGGACGGTAGGGAGGGTTTGGGGGTAAGGGTTGTGATAACCCAGCAGGGGTTTTGGAAGTGCCCCTCTAATTCCTTAGCCTGTCCCGTTTGGATAGGGCAAATGGGTGGAGAGATAGGGACGGGCGCTCAGGTGGCCTACCTATCAGCCCAGTCCCTTCCCCTTCAAGGTTAAGAGCAAGGACATGGGAGGGCTGTCTCCGTTAGCATCTTTGCACTTCCTCTCACAGGCTGTGCTATCTTAACATGTGTGCTTCCGACTCAAATTCAGGCTAAACCCAGACGCAAACCAGCGAAGTGTGACTTCAAATCTTCAGTTCTTAACCATCAGCAACTGGAAAGTAAGTCTTGGGGAAGAGGCACACAGGGCTAAGCCCGAGCCTTACACACACAGGACAGACAGACTGGCAAACCCACGCGGACACATGCCCACCTATGTCTGGGAACAGACTTCTGTCTGTGCCCACTGTCTCCCATGAAGTGACTCCACGGGGCGCCACACAGGACCACTGTTTCCAAACAGCAGCCACCCAGCCCTCTATTCTGGTTTCTTCCCTCTGGGTGGTGCAAAGGCTCAAGGGTGTAACCTCAGGGTGGGGCGCTGAGTCAGCTGCGGGCAGCCCCCTGGAGTGTCTCAATTTCCCGCTTCGACCTCTTTCCACCTCGCGGCGCAAACTGCGGCTTAAAAAAATCAGAGAATCTCGCCTAAGCGGAGAAGCTACCTAGGCGGTACCAAAAGCTCCGCACCATAGGAAGACCTGAGGACTGAGGAAGGCCCAAAGCCCACCACGGGTTAAAACCACGGAGCCGCAGAGTACCGCCGAGGCCTAGAGAGGCCCCGCCCCTCTATCCCGTTTCCCTCCTTTCACTTCATTTCCGGGCGGGGCGCCACTTCCGGTTCCGGCGGCGGGCTACAAAGCTTTGCGCTCGGTAGGTGGTTTCCTTCTCTCGGAGTCGGTTTCGGGCTTCCAGTCGGCTCTCAAGGAGCCCCCGCCCCCGTTCCCCCCACCCTCCGAGGTGGCATCTGCGCAGGTGAACGCCCCCTCCCTCCTTCCCTCCATCCTTCCCGACCGCCTCTTTTCCGGGCGCACAGTCTGTTGGGAGCGGGAGGCCGCGGCGGCGGTGGCGGTCGGCCGCGGAACCGAGAAGCCCTGCCCGAGGATTCTGCAGGCCGCTCGGGCTGGCGTGGCGTTGGAGCTCGCTTCAGCTCGGGAGGAGGAGGAGGTCCTGGTCTGAAGCCCCAGAAGTCTCTTTCCGGTCGACCTAGACCCTCCGAGCCGCGCCCATATGGTGGGAGGAGCCCGGCTCAGCTCCCCGCCTAGACGCCGGGAAATTTCTACTCAGCGAGGTGGTCCCACCTCCTGGTCTTGTGACCTTGGGCAAATCCCCTCTCGTCAGTCTTCAGTTTGGTTACGTGTGAATCCAAGTGACAATAAGTGTCCTTTTGGGTTATCGGGAGGATTGGATGGTGGGGGAAAGCTTCCGCGGAGTGTCTGGCGGGTAAAACTCAAATAGCATCGGCTGCTGCTGTTAATAGAGACAGCTGGGGCAGTAGAGAGTCGTATCCGGAGTTTAACTAGAGTGGCTGAGAGGATCACATAGCAGAATGTAAATTGCGCAGCACAGTGTCAGCTAGGAAGTAAGTGCTCAGTAAGTCGGCATTATTAACGGATGAGGGTGAGCATTGTGTCTGGTCATTGATCTTCCAAAACTGATAGGATTTATAAGCTGGGTAAATCGTGGAGTTGGTCCATTTTTCAAATCCGGCCTTGAGAACTGGCCTCCTGACAACTTGAGACTATACTTAGAAGTCGGGGTTGTAAAGATCTCTGGGGCTGGGAGCTAGAAGTATTAATAAAAGGGTGTTTTACTAAGTGTGTTACAGTTTTTTCCCTCAGAAGGGTTTTGGGCAGGTGGAGAATGTTTGCTTCCTTTTGAATTAGGAAAGTAATACATAGTTGTAGTTAAAAAGAAAGCAATATAGAAAGATACAGAATGGAAAATGTTTCTTCTGTCCCTGCCCCTCAAAAGTAAATACAGTTGAAGGTAGTGTTTGTGATAGATTGGGTTGTCTATGCTTGTGTATGTATTTTAATTTCCCCAGGTGGGATCATACTACACAGTGATCTGCCCCTTGATCAGGTAGTGATGTGTTATGGATGCCTGTCCATATCAGCACTCAAAGGTGGAGCTCATGCTTCTTAAGATTGCCCTTATTCCACTGAATGGCTGAATTATTTCCCTGTTGATGGTCACTTAGGTTGTTCCCAGGATTTTGCTTTTCATCCAACCTTTCCTTGACTAAATATTTCCTTTTTTTCCAAGGTATCCCTGAGTTATGGGGATGTTTTGCTTTGGGCTTCATCACACTAGGTTAGTGACAGCTTACTTTTGGGGAAGAGTACATGCTGTTGATAGAGCAAAAACCCCGTAGTGTGAAAAGAATGTGTGTTCTAGGAATATCTAAACGGCAGGGTCTAGAATCAATGGGTTATGAAACATTTGAAGAAGAGATGACTAGGATCTGAGAACTAGTTAATGCAAGGCAGCTGGTCAGTGTTGGTGATTGTTGCCTCTGTCAGTTGTTACCCAGGAAACAGATTTGAGACAGTCTCTGAGTCCGGAGAGATTTTAAATGTCAACACTCCTGCCTCATGGACGAGGGAGGAATTAGATCTTGGGGGAGGGGATTTGTTAATGAAAAAAAGAGATGGCCTTTGAAAACTGACCACATCATAGGAGTTGTACTCTTTGATTAGACATACCCTGATGTGGAAATTAATTTAGTCATTTCTGTACTGTCACTTGAAGTCTCTCTCTGTCTCCTTCTTTTTTGATAACATAGATTGTGGTTTTCCTATACGTAACCTTTCTTTTGGACTGGGGCCCTAACCCAAATGAAACAAAGCCTTTTTTTCCCTAGCATTTTACACATATTTAGTATGCCCCCTCTTCCCCTGCCCCACTCCAGCTGGTTTGCTAATCTTAGTGCTGACAATCATCCGGAGTTGGACATGTATGCTACTAGAATTCTGACTAGTTCAGTTTCCCATATACTGATTAGAGGAACTTAGAGATTTTATTTGTTTGAGAGAGGGAGAGAAAGAGCATGCATGCATGCTCACAAGAGCCCATACCTGAGAGCAGGGAGGGGCTGAGAGAGAAAGAGAGGGAGAAGCTCCAGCAGAATCCCTGCTGAACATGGAGCTCATGACCTCCTGCTGAAATCCCAGAGTCAGGCTTCAACCAACTGAGCCACCGGGGCGGCCCTGATGAGCTGATTAGAGGAACTTAGGATCTTGATCTTAAGGTAGAGGCTTTTCTATTCCTTTCCTTTTTGTGAAGAGGGGATTTAGATTTAACCCTGATGGTAGCTCCTAAAGTACTTTTTATTTTATTTATTTTTAAATATTTTATTTATTTGAGAGAGTGAGTGAGCAAGTGAGCAGGAGCATGAGGTGGGTGGGGGGAAGAGGGAGAAGCAGGCGTCCCACCAAGCAGGGAGCCTGACCTGGGGCTTGATCCCAGGACCCTAAGATCATGACCTGAGCTCAAGGCGGATGCTTAACTGACTGAGCCACCCAGGTGCCCCCTAAAGTACTTTTTAACACTTGTTATTCTTTCATCATAAAAGAGATTGGAGGGGTCAGAAAAGACAGCAGAGTAGATGTCAGTGAAGAGACCTTTATCTCATGTGTTTTCAGTAGTTCCTCATAACTTGCTTTTGGACATACATAGCTCCATAAAAGACATTGGTGGAAGCAAACACCTGTGATTTTAAAGATTCTCCCTCCTATGAATCATGTGAATGCATAGTTTTTTATTTTAACATAATGTAAAATACTTTGTAATGCAGGGAAAATGAATGAAATATTCCTTACAAGATTCTCTGGTTAGGCCAACATTCTTCATTCTCTCTGCTTTGAGAATCTACATTCTTCATTTTGGTAAACTACTGCCACATTTTTCTCAATTGTGTCAATTGATCCAGAGGAAACAAAAATAGAATTTCTAGTAGCTTTATTAAGAAACCCTGTTAAGATTGGAAAGCTGATGGAACTTGGGTCTGGAACAGATCCACGAGATCAAGGTGGTTCTAACAGCTCTGGTCTGTTTTTGCTGAGCCTTTCTTTTCTCTGCATTTAGGAGTCTGCGGCCTCCTTTTCCAGAGTTCCAGAATGGAGACTGAAGGGTACCTAGAGGCACAAAGAAATAGAGAAGTCCAGAATGATAAAATGAGGTCACCATCAAATGAGATGATGGCTGAGGAGCCAGAAGTTGTCCTAATACCGGCTCCTCCCCAGGTCCAGGCTCCACGAGAGCCTTCTGGGCTTCCACAAGAGAGCCTTGTTGAAGACTCTCTCGAAGACCTTGAGACCATGCCCCGAAGGAATCCTCCCAACGCAGCAGCCTCCAGGCAGAGGTTCCGGAAATTCCGCTATGAAGATGGAGCTGGGCCCAGGGATGTCCTCAGACATCTCCAGGAGCTTGCCGGACAGTGGCTGAGACCCGATATTCACACAAAGGAGCAGATTGTGGAGATGCTGGTACAGGAGCAGTTCCAGGCTGTCCTGCCCGAGGAGCTCAGAGCTCGGGCCCAGAGATGTCAGCCTGGGGTCAGAATCACTGGCTAAATCCTGCCACAGGGTTTTTGCTCAGCCTGCATGTGAGAAGTAACCAAACGTTCTCTTTGTTGCAGGAGCCAACGACAGTCAACGGAGAAATGTGAACCTCGGGGTTTTGTTTTGTTTTTGTTCTTTCTTTCGGCTTGCCTTTGACTAGTTGTAATAAGAACCCATCAGAACCCATGTTTGGACCTCTCTCCGGCGGAGGCAGCTCTAATTCCTGGGACTGAGCTCCAGAAAGAGCTTCTCTTAGGACCCTCCTTTTAGGACAATCAGCCTGTTGCTTGTTCTTGCTCTGCTGAATGCCTCCTTTTTTGCACTTTCTGACATGCTTTAATATATTGTTATGTATCCAAAGAGGTAATTACTTCAACTTTCAGAATTCTTGATTCTTGCTGTGGCGGCATGAATGGAAGCTTCTGTAACCCCACCAGTAACTCATCTTAGATGTCCTTGAACTATTAAAAGTTTAGTCCTCAGTCACAATGTCCTGTGGTGTTTACCAGTTTAGCTTTGACTCAGCATTTGAGAAAGTTGAGATAATTATCAGGAGTAGATGTGAGCTAGAGATAAGACAGGAGCAGGTCGGCTCTTTGTGTGCAGTCAGAATTTAAATTCTAACTGAGAATTCTGGGGATAAAACAGGGTCCTCCGAGGTGAGTAACTCTTAGATCTGTTTGATTTGCTTTTTCCCCCGTTTCCATGGCCTGTGTGCCACAGCTTATCACCCCCACAAGAGAACTAAAGCTATCTGACCATTCTCTGCTGCTCCTCCTGAAACAGGTCACCCTGCTTTCTGTGCGTGGAGACCTGTGCTTTGGTTGACAGCTGAGAAAGCAGTCCGTGGCTGTGCTTGTGATAGGCAGAGAGTAAACAGCAGCTGCTTTTCCTCAGTGTGACCCAGTCTTGAGGAACCTTTCTGCTTCTGTGGCCTGGCTGTTGGTTTTGTACATCTGTCCTGTAATCAACTTGCTGTCAATTCAGAAACGAATCTTTGGGAGAGGGACTGGTTAGCACCAAGCTGGAACTCGTGTTTATTCTGCCGGTGTGTTAATACTCCTCTGCCTACCTGACTGGTCTAGATGCTAGGATACAAATACAAAACCCAGTATGAAGAGGAAATGTATAGTTTTTGAAGAGAGAGGAAGATGTTGAGCTCTACGGGTAGGATCATATCTGATTTTGAGATATCAGTAAGAAAACACCTTTTTTTTTTTTTTTTTAAGATTTTGTTTATTTGAGAGAAAGCATGTGCAGGATTAGAGGTAGTTGGAGAGGGAGTAGGACAGGCAGACCTTTCCCTTGCCGAGAACAGAGCCTGATGTGGGGCTCAATCCCAGGACCCTGAGGTCCTGACCTGAGCCAAAGTCAGACATTTGACTAAGCCACCCAGGCACTCCAAAAACACATTTCCTATTTAAACATATACACGCACACACTAAAAGCAGAGGAGAGAGGAAATAGCCAAGTTAGGGAAGTGAGGTGTTTTTTTTGTTTTGTTTTGTTTTTTTTAAGATTTTACTTATTTAGAGATAGAGATGACAAGTAGGCAGAGAGACAGGCAGAGAAAGAGAGGAGGAAGCAGGCTCCCCATGAAGCAGCCTGATGTGGGGCTTGATCCCAGGACCCTGAGATCATGACCTGAGCCAAAGGCAGAGGCTTTAACCCACTGAGCCCCCCAGGCACCCCGGGAAGTGAGATTTTAAATGGACTTCCATGGGAGATGACAGAATCCCACCTTGAGAGAAAGTGTGGAAATGCTTGGGGAATAGCAAACATACAGAAGGGTGAACTGTGCCTTTTATTGACTAGGATAAGCTTTTCTTTATTTTTAAAACCATTTTATATTTTAAAGATTTTATTTATTTATTTGATAGCACAAGCCAGGGGGAACAGCAGGCAGGGTAAGAGGGAGAAGCAGGCTTCCCCCCTGAGCAGGGAGCTGGATGCGTGGCTTGATTCCAGGACCCTGGGATTGTGACCTGAGCTAAAGGCAGATGCTTAACCATCTGAACCACCCAGGTAGCCCTACAACAACTTTATTTTATTTTATTTTTTTTTAAGATTTTATTTATTTATTTATTAGAGAGAGAGAGAGAGTGCACAAGCTCAGGCAGACAGAGTGGCAGGCAGAGGCAGAGGGAGAAGCAGGCTCCCTGCTGAGCAAGGAGCCCGATGTGGGACCCCATCCCAGGACGCTGGGATCATGACCTGAGCCGAAGGCAGCTGCTTAACCAACTGAGCCACCCAGGCGTCCCCAACAATTTTATTTTAAAGATTTTTTTTTAAAACTATTTCTTTCTTCTTCTTTTTTTTTTTTTTTAGATTTTATTTATTTATTTGACAGAGATCACAAGTAGGCAGAGAGGCAGGCAGAGAGAGATAGGAGGAAGCAGGCTTCCTGCTGAGCAGAGAACCCGATGCGGGGCTCGATCCCAGGACCCTGGGATCATGACCCGAGCTGAAAGCAGAGGCTTTAACCCACTGAGCCACCCAGGCGCCCCAAAGATTTTATTTTTTTTATCAAGTCCTCTCTACAGACCCAATGTGGGTCTCAAACTGACAACCCTGAGATCAAGAGTCATAGTCTGACTGAGCCATCTAGGTGCCACATAGGTGAAGCTTTTCTAGTCCTAATTCTAAAAATAAAATTTAACATTGGGAAGGAGTTAGGAACCACGGTAGGGTTGGACTATCTTCAATACTTTCATTTGTTCAGAGCATTATAAAAGTATTTCCTTTAGTCTGCAAAGATCAGGAACTCCTGGTCTTAAGGATTTCCTGGCCTGTACCCGTTTCTCAGCTGCTTCGGTGATCTGGAATATACTGTTAAGTAAAGGAGCCGACTTTCCTGGTGGACCCAGAAGTTACCACCTTTGGGATTGTATGGCTTGATAGCGGAAGTGTCCTAAGTTAATGTAGCACAGATTTTCTCAACATGGGCAATTTGGAGCCAGAGAATTATCTTCTGTGGAGGCTTGTCTTGGGCATTACAGGATGTTCAGCAGCATCTGTAGTATCTCCTCACCAGCTGCCGAGAGCACCACACTGATGAGACAACCAAAAATGTCTCCAGACATTGTCAAATGCTCCTCGGGGGCAAAATGGCCTTTAGTTGAGAATTGACTACATAGGAGAGTTGGTCACGGATACGTTGCCTTTGGATCCCTGGTCTCTTAAGCTTCATGTTGGATTGAAAAAGCTCTAGACAAAGTAGTATAAGTTGGATTTCATATTGCAGTGTCCGGCTGATTCAGTTGGTAGAGCATGGGACTGAATCTCAGGGTCATGAGTTCAAGCCACACTTTGGGCATGGAGGCTACTTAAAATTTTAAAAAGTTGGGTTTCATATTCCCTACATATGTTCGGGTAATGTCACCTACTCTGGCAAATCTTAAGTTCTTTGCTACAAGGATTAAAACGATCCCTCCAACTCCTGCCATTCTTTTTTTTTTTTTTTTTAATTTTTTTTAAATATTTTATTTATCTATTTGACAGACAGAGATCACAAGTAGGCAGAGAGGCAGGCAGAGAGAGGAAGGGAAGCAAGCAGAGAGCCCGACTCAGGGCTCAATCCCAGGACCCTGAGATCATGACCTGAGCCGAAGGCAGAGGCTTTAACCCACTGAGCCACCCAGGTGCCCCCAACTCCTGCCATTCTATTGAGATGGTTTACTGTGTGCTAGGATAGATGCATTTGTAATTCATTTAATCCTTATTGTCATGTGACTTCACCTATTCGTATAAATACACCTGCCTTAAAGATAAGAAAACGAGATTCGGGTGCCTGGGTGGCTCAGTTGGTTAAGCAACTGCCTTCAGCTCAGGTCATGATCCTGGAATCCCGGGATCAAGTCCCACATCGGGCTCCCAGCTCCACGGGGAGTCTGCTTCTCCCTCTGACCTTCTCCTCACTCATCCTCTCTCTCACTGTCTCTCTCTCAAATAAATAAATAAATAAATAAAATATTAAAAAAAAGAAAGAAAACAAGATTCGCCGGTTACACTATGGCCAAGAAAATGGTGAAGATGGGATCTAAGCCTGGGATTTCTGTCCCCCTTGTCTAGGGCTTTTTCTATCATGTCTGGAAGTAGGAATTGAACAAGCATCTCTTGAGAATCTCCTGCATGCAAGATGTTTCTTCTTTTACTTTCTCCCATCTTTATCTTACAATTTTTTAAGATTTGAGAGAGAGGGAGAGAGCACAAGCAGGGGGAGGGGGGTAGAGGGAGAAGGAGAGGCAGATTCCCTGCTGAGCAGAGAGCTGGACTGGGGGCCTCATCCCAGGACCCTGGGATCATGACCTGAGCCTCATCTTACAATGTAGAATAACATTCCTTAGCTTCATTTGGTAGAGAAAAAGTATAAAAACAAAAATGGCCCATAATCTCACTTCCTAGGGAACTCCCATTGACATTTTTCAAAGCAGAAGATACGCATTTGCATGTGGATAGAAAAGTCCAAAAGTATAGAAGGGAATAAAAGGAAAATTTAAAGGCTCTTCCCATTAACAGTCTGTTACAGATCTTTCCAGAAGATATCAATTGCACAGATTGGAATCAGGTACACACGTGTGTGCACACACACTTATGTCCCTTTTTTATTTACACAAAATGCATGTTTAGGTTATATATTTTTCTTGACCAATAGGTCTTGGTGTTTGTTGCTATCAACATACAGAGATTTGCTTTATCTAAAAAAAAAAAAAAAAAAGTTTTTTTTTTAAGCAGCTGCAGAGTAGTTCCTTCTATGGCTAATACCTAGCTTTGTACTTTCAGTAAAAAAAAATGCAAGGGAGAGGATTTAGGTATGGGGTCAAACCTCCAAAGCATAAAATGTTTAGACAGGTAAGGGACAGAGCCACAACTCAACCCCACAACCTCCACACCCTGATAGCAGAACTGGTACAATTCACAGCGCCCCAGCACCATGTCCCAGCAACCCTGTGGTCTGAGCTCTTTCCCATGGAAATGAATTTACAGATGAGGCTCCTTGCCCCAGACAAACCGAGTAAGAGGAGAGGCTGGAGTCCATCTCCATTTCATCTGGCTCCAGCCCCGTGCCCTCATCCTGAGGTCACACTGCCTGGATATCAAAGAGCAGACCAAGTCCAGCGTTTCGATAGGTCTGTGGGCATTTGAGAGAACAGTAATTCCCTGTCTCTGTTGCCACCTCCCGAGATGGTTCCTGTGCTTTCTCTTTGCAGTCTGCATGATCCAGCTACTGCTAATGTCTGTCATTGTCATTTCTTTTTAAAGATTTATTTAGTTATTAGGGAGGGAGAGAGAGCACAAGCTGGGGGAGGGGCACAGGGAGAGAATCTTAAGCAGACTCCTTGCTGAGGGTGTAGCCCGACACCGACACTGGGGCTCGATCTGTGATCCATGAGATCACGACCTGGCTGAAACCCGACGCCCAATCACTGAGCCACCCAGGTGCCCCTGTCATTGTCATTTCTTGAGTCCATCTAGAGCCTAGTTCTAAAGAACCCGAAATACTTTTAGTTCTGTGAGAGGAAGGAGGAAGAAAATGCAGAACAACCAGAGGGAAGTCCTTCTCAACTGTCCCCTGTGTCTAATTTCCCCTTTGTGACTGTTTTGACTCCCAAGTTCTGCAAAAGAATAATTTCATCTAGTTATTGAAAAATGCTCCTGCCAGATGGCTGCCGGTGAAAACCAGTATTGGGACCACAGGGTAATATGAGATTCCGAGCAACTGGCCGGTACCATGGAAAAATATGTCATCTGTTGGGCAGCTACTCCCTGAGCAGTGAGTGGGTGCCAGGGCCTGGCTGCCAGAGAGGAGGCCAGCTCTGCGGGGTGTGGGGGCCATGAGGAGTCCACTGTGATGGTGGTGGCGGCGGCTGGAGCACTCAAGTGTAGCTGGCCCTTCCAGGAGCAATCGTGTGTGGTCACTTTCCACGGGCAGCTCAGCTCAACACTCTTGACAATGGCTTGACTATTTTGCTAAGCATTTTCCACCCACTGCCAGGCATTTATTGGACATTTTCCCTTGGCCTGGAATGCCTCTCCCCTATGCCTCCCCCAATCTTTGCCAGCCTACTACTAGTCATTTTTTATGATGTAGATCGGCAGGGTCCCCAGCATGAAGGCTTCTTTGATCTCTGGGTGGAATTGCTATCAGAAGCCCTCCTGTGAGCTCCCCTAACACCTTAGCTTTAGTTACAGTCCCTGTTCATTCAGCAAATGTATGTGGTGTACTCGATATGCCATGCCCTATTCTAGGGATCACGGTGGCGCAGTGTCCAGGCTGTGCCCCCAGGCAGTTTGTGGGCTCCCTCAAGAGAGAATTTCTGTGCGCTTGGCCTCCAGTGCAGGGCCTGCCCATGGTGGATCCTCAATGAACAATTTGATTTTTGTAGGAGACACCTGATCACTGCCTGGTTGAAGGCTGTTCCTTCTAGTGAATGCAAACAACTAGAATTCATGGGAGACAATGGGAGGGGGGCAAGTGGGAGGGCTGGGCATGGAGGTAAAGCAAAAAAGGAAAGGCTTCACTCAGGAGGCTGGTTCCCCTCTCTGTTCTGCACCTGACCTTGCAATGAGGTGAAGTTAACTGCCCTTGGCTGGCTCTGCTTGAAAGCTCAAAGGCCCCCTGGGTGCCTAGCAACAACCTGACTACCCAGAGTGGTGATTTAGAAGCTGGGTGTGTCCCGTGGGCAGGAAGCCACTGCACCACCAAAGCAGCCAGGGCCCCACCTTCACTTCCTCTGAGCCAAAACTCCACCTCCAAGTGGAGCCAATACTCCAAGTGTTAGCTGCGTCTTAGCTCAAATTGGAGGTTCTGGCAAAGATAACTCCAGCCCTTACGAGGTGTGTGATCTCATACCAAGTCATGTCACTTAGCTGAGCTTCAACTCCCACACTTGTCTTGTTCCTGTCTTATTCCAGCTAGGCTCACCCTCCTGCAGCACCGGAAGCACAGAAACATCCAGTAGATGCTAATGTGGCTGAATCTGCCTGATTAGGGGAAGATTCAGTTAGTGATTCTCAGGTGATGCTTTGATCTTGCTCTTTTCTTCTGAGCCCCTCTCTTGAACTCTCCATCTTCCCATTTCTAATTTCTACACATTAAATCTTGTTCTTAGCTTCTCATTTCTTCCATCCCATTTCTCTGCTTTCTTCTTTTTAGGATTTTATTTTTTTAAGATTTTATTTATCTGTTTGACAGAGAGAGAGAGAAAGATCACAAGTAGGCAGAGAAGCAGGGAGAGGTAGAGGGGGAGCAGAAAGCCCGATACAGGGCTCGATCCCAGGATCCCGAGATCATGACCTGAGCCAAAGGCAGAGGCTTAACCCACTGAGCCAACCAGGTGCCCCAAGATTTTATTTTTTTAAGTGATCTCTGCACCCAGTGTAAGGCTCGAACTCACAACCCCGAGAACAAGAGTTACACACTCCACCCGCTGAGCCAGCTAGGCACCACCCTACTTTGCTTTTCTTTTCTACAGCCATTAAACCTCCCCATCAAGACTCACAAATATTCCACACCTCTAAAAAAATCACGAGTGTTTTGGTTTTTAGAATAATACTATTGCCAAGGTGAACTTTAATTTTTTTTAAAGATTTTTAATTTTTATTTATTTGAGTGAGAAAGACAGAGAGTGAGATCATGAGCAGGGGGGAAGGGTAGAGGGATAAGCAGACTCCCCTCTGAGCAGGGAGCCTGATGAGGGTCTTAATCCCAGGACCCGGGATCACAACCTGAGCTGAAGGCAGACGCTTAAACGACTGAGCCATCCAGACGTCCTAATTTTTTAAAATTTAAGTATAACAGACATCCTGGAAATTGTAGGACTGGATGAGATTGTCCAAAGTGAGCATATCCCCATAACCACTGTCCAGATGAAGACACAGAGTTCAGCCAGCATGCCAGAAGTCTCCCTCAGGCTCTTTCCTAGTCTTCAATCCCCCGAAAGGTTAGCTATTGTGATTTCTGCTGAATAGTGTTTGTTTCTGAACCAAATGGAATCACACAATGTATACCCTTTCGTGCTTGTTGTCCTGTGTTCAAAATTATCTCTGTGAGATTCATCTACCCCTTGAGCCTCTTGCTTTTCCATGCCTGCGTACCTGAACATGTCCATTCTTTCCTCCTATGGTCAGCATCCCCAACCTGGCCTGGGCAGCCTGTGCCAGTCCTCTAGATTTAGATCAGCCTTCACTCCTTTGGGAAACTTTCCCTTATCCGCTCCGGGTTAGAATTTCAGCTCTTCCACCTGCTAGCTATAATGACTTTAGGCAAGTGGTACTAACCTCTTCATGCCTTGTTTTTGTTGAAGGCAATAATTTCTATATTCCAGAGTTCTTGTGAATTTCAAGGGTCATCATACATATTAAATAATTAGAACAATGCCTGGAGCATAGGAAGCACTTAGTAAACTTTAAGTATAACTCTTTTGAATATTCTGCTTTTCTTTGATTCTCCCAGATACTTGTACAAACCCTTGTCCAAGCACTTGTTTTGATTATTTTTTGTCTCACCATGAGACCTTAGCTCCTTGAGTAGAGATTATGTCTTCATTCATTGTATTTTTTCAGCAGGTAATTATTCAGTACGCACTACATTCTAGTACTGAGGGTACAGCAGGAAAGGAGCCTTTGAATTTACTTTTTAACAGGGAGAGACAGATATTAAGAATATTAAAAGGGTGAGATCATTTTGGAAAGTGATAAGGCTATGAAAGAAAGAAAGCAGCATGGTGTGGTAGAGGGTTGGAAGTGCTACTCTAAGCTGGGTGGGGAAGAGGTCTTCTGAAAGAGTTGTTATTTGAGCAAAGACATGCAGGATGAAAAGGAGCAGGCTCACGCAGAACAGGAGCATTCAGGGCAGCAAGTGCAAAGGCCCCGAGGCAGACACAGTAAGCTCAGTTTTGTCTGAGGAATGCCAAAGAAGGCAGGATGGCTGGAGCCCAGTGAGTGAGTGCGTGGTTCTGAGGATGTTGGAGATGTGAACAAGAGCCAGGAGGAGGCATTGAAGAGGTTAAGCAGGGGAATATCAGTTATTTTCACATCCAAGGTGCCTAGCACATAATATATTCACTAACTGTTGAATATTGGTCACAACACACCCATGACCAATTGGTTCACATGAATAATTCACAGATCGTTTTTCAGATTAAAACTCATCACCGTACCATGTGCTTCTGGGTTTTTACCAAACCTAATCAGTGCAGATGGAGTTGCTCAGTCATTTCTAGACTTTTCTTTCCCCTATCCTATCTCATGCACCCTTCTTCAGTGACCCAGATTGTCTCCACCAGAGATCGTAACAGAGATGAAGGAGACAAGCCTGGGCCAGTTAGAGAAAAGGCAGGTAGGAAACAGGTTTGGTCAGTTCCTCTCCTTTCTCTGACTGCAGGAAGGGTCCAGGTCTCTAGACAAGCATAATGATGTGGCACAAAGTGGAGGAGGGAGGCTGAGCAGCAGGATGGGCTCCAACAAGGTCCCTGAGTTGGAGCTGATGGGATAGCACTGCAGTTGCAGCAGCCCTTAGCCCCTTAAGGTGTGACAGTCTGGAGTCCTAGCAGCAGAGTGGGGCTGCTGGCATGGCCTGAGCCATGACCATGATCAACCAGAGGAGGGGAAGATCCAGCCAATAAATCAGGAGGGAAGGGTAGGCTTGTGTCTTAGTGACAGGAATTTACACAACAGCAACCCTTCAGTTACAACAGTGAGGCTTTATTTTTGTTTATTTCCAACCTTTATTTTTATGAAATATTATACAGGAGGAAAAGCACAGAAAACAACTGTACAATACAACGAACGATTATAAAGCAGACATTCACGTCACCATCACCGAGGTCAGGAAATAGACCATTGCCAGCACTGCTCCCCCCCATCTCTTCCAGATTATAAACTCCTTTAGAGGCTGCCAGAAGCCAGATTTTTATAATAATCACTTCCTTGCTTTTCTTTATAGTTTTATCGCCTATGAATCACATGGAAAGTCTTAAATTGGGATTTTCTCATGTAAATCCTAAGACTGAAGACCACAAGGGAGAGCCTCTTTCATGTGGATTCCCAGGCCCTGGGGAGATGGTGGTGGATTTGAGCTCTTCAGCATTTGGAGATGGTGGTGGCTCTTCGGCCTTTGGCAAAGAACGCTGTTTTGAGGCTTCCCTCCCTCATTATGTTTAAGGCACCTGAAGAGCAGTGTGAGGGGAGCAAAAAATGCACCCCAAGCTGAGCCCGCCCCTGGGAACTTACTGTAGGGCAGAGAAAGCATGGATAAACATGACAGAACAGGGCAAGTGCCTAAAGATACCTTCAGGTGAATGCTATGGGAGTTTCGAAGAAGCGGAGATAGCTTTAGCAGCCAGAAGAGAAACAGGCTTTGTGGGAGAAGTGGCAGTATGCTCATTCATGCATTATTTATCAAACATTTTGGAGGGTTGGCAGTTTGCCAGGAAATTAGATAAAAGGATACAAAAATGAATATGGTAAGATCCCTGCCTGCTCATGCCTTAATGGTTTAGTTAGCACAGACACAAATGACTTTAAGAGAGTATGCTTTAAATACACAGTGTAATAGGAATGATGGGTTGCCTGGGGGTGTCAGTCAAGGCTTAGGAGCTGAGATCCATACTAATCCTTGAAGGAGAGAAGAATAGGAGTTTGGCAGACAGGGAAGGGGACTGCTGGAGCTGCAGAAGCACAGAGATGGGAAAGAACACAAGGTCAGTGTTGGTAAAAGGTACAGTTTATGGTGGAAAGGAGAGTGGGACTTGATAGGTAGCATGGGTGAGCAGGAAAGGTGTCCTAGGCAAGGGGAACAGCATGAGCAGGAGCATGGAGGCAAGAAATCATGGTACCTACATGCACGTACTAGGTAATTCAGTCTTGCTGCCATGTACACACATAATGTGTGTGATAGAAGGTGGGATAATTAATTTTAAATGTCAGCTTTACTGGGCAATGGGGGCCCAGATACTTGGTTGGACATTATTCTGGGTGTACTGGTCTGTGAGGGTGTTCTGGGTTAAGATTAACATTTGAACTGAGAGACCACATAAAGTAGATTGCACTCCCTAAGCGTGGTGGGCCTCATCCAAGCAGTTGAAGGCCTGACTGGAACAAAAAAGGCTGACTCTCCCACGAGTAACAGAGATTTTTCCTGGCTTTGGACTCATACATTGACTCTTCCTAGGTTTTGAGCCTGCTGACTGTTGGACTGCGACTGAAACATTGGTTCTTGTTCTCAAGCTTGAGGACTTAGACTAGACCCATACCATCAGTTCTCTTAAGTCTCGACTTGTCAACTCACCGTACAGCTCTTGGAACCTATCAACATTCAAAGTCAATGCCTTTGAATACACCTTTTCAGATTAAAAAAATTATTTATTTGTCAGAGAGAGAAAGAGAGAGCAGGCAGAGGGAGAAGTAGGCTCCCGCTGAGCAAGGACCCTGATGTAGGACTTGATCCCTAGGACCTTGGGATCATGACCCAAGCCAATGGCAAATGCTTAACTGACTGAGCCAGCCAGGCATCCCAGAATAAATATTTTAGATAGATAGATGCAAAGCAATACAAATCAATCTCTCTCTCCCATCCCTTCTCTCCCTCCCCCTGTTCCTCCTGTTCCCTCTGTTCTTCTGGACAACCCTGACTAACACAGAAGGGAAAGGGAAATAACTTTGGAAAAGCAAGTTTGTGCCAGGGCACAGAGGACACAGAATGCCTGGCTAAAGGACTTTGAAATTTATTTTGAAGGCAAAGCGAAAAACACCAAGGTTCCTGAGCCAGAAAGTGACTTAATAGAAGCTGAGACCTAGGAAGGCAAAGGTTGTGGTGTATAAAATGAATTGAAACAGAGATAGTCAGCGGAAGCTAGAGATGGGATATTGACTTTGTTTGCATGGGACCTCTGATGCAGAAAGGTTGGGAGCCCCTGGATGTAGTACAAGAGTGAAGGGGCTGGAAGCAGAGAGAGGCACAGCAGAACCTGAAGCTGGTGGGAACTGGAGATGGCATCAGTGGCGCTGATGGGACTTGTGAGTAACTGGGAATTTGGAAATGGGGTGGGAATAGGGGCCGGAGGAGGTAGAGATTTGGGAATCATCTAGAAGGTGGTGTCAAGTGCTACACCAGGTGGCCAGAGAGGGGCGGGGTGGCAGAATCTTGCAGTTGTGACAGGAACCGACTCAGCCTGGCTCAGCTAATGTGACTGAAAATTTAAGTAAGACTAGATCCAAGGGCTCAAACAATGCCAGTGGGACTTGGTTTGACTGTCTCTTTCTCCCTGCTCTCTTTTTGCTCTCTGTTGGGTCCCCTTCCCAGGCAGTTTCTCTCCTTGCAGTGGGAAGATGGCTGCCACCAAGGCCATGGTGACATGGCCCTCAGCAGAGAGATTCAGCAACTGGACAGTTCTGACCAAAGTTCCAGAATTGAGTCTCACTGGTTCTCTTTGGGTCATATGCTCATCGCAGAAATGCTGCTAAAATTCTCTGATTGGCTAAGCCTGGGTCACGTGTCCACCCAGCATCTAGCAGGGGAGTCATCTCCTCTAGAGCCAAGGGGATTGAGAATTGGGGGGGAGGGGCTGCTGCAGAAATGGAGGTGCCTTCATCAGCAGGAGGATTGGACTCCGGGCTGGTAACCACAGGGGAAGGGGCGCTGGAGACCCGCGGGGTGCTCCTCCCCTTAGTATGAGGTAGCTGCAGCCAGAGGGACAGAGGGGAGGAGGCCCTAGGAGTCTGGGGTCTAGGCTGGCAGCAAGGGAAGGGGTAGACTGGGGTTGGGGCCGTGAAAGGATTGAGGAGGGCCATTTTGACAAAAACCTGACAAAAGAGAAGACAAAGTGCTAAGTGAGCCCTTGTTCTCAGAATAAAGGCAGGAAAAGCTAAGTGGTTGGGTGACACCCCATCAAGATATTGCTGCTCATGGAAAGGGCAGACATTGTCTGGGGACATTCATGGGATTGTGAGAGGGGATAAAGGAAAGGTCACTGCCAACTGGCTTGCAGAAGGAGAAAACACAACCAGATTCCCTCAAGTTTAAAAAAACCAAGCTGATGTATTTTACAGTAGTCAAAAAGTTACAGTAGCTGAAAACAACCTAAATTCCAATAGTAGATTGATTAGATTGTAATGTCCACACAGTAGAATATGACCTTTAAACACGATGTTTCATTTGAGATGGAAAGATATTCACAGTGTAGTTTTGAAAGACAAAAACAGAGTACAATCAGTTTTTGTGCAATAAATGTGTATACACTTCTCTCCATCTCTGTATATGTGGGAAGATGTACACTACAATGTTAATATTTTGTGTCAGTAGGGGTAGGACCACAGCTGAAACTTATCTTCTGATTTCTCTATAATCACCTTCTGGGTAGTTGATCAATTAGAGCCAGCCCCTTGGGTCCAAGTTCCAAATCTGCCACTGCCTGGCTTGGCAACCTTGGGCAACCTCCTTAACGCTCTTGAGCCTCAGTTCATTCATCAAAAAAGAAAAATAATGGTTCTTAACTGATAGCGTAGTTGTGAGCATTACATTATCTACTATCACATGCAAAGCTGTTAGCAACATGCCTATAGTAAACACTCAAAAATGTAGTTATTCTTCTTGTGCAGTTGAAAAGCCCAGAAGGAAATATGACTATTGTATCAGATGTTTGGGAAATAGGTGTCTTTATTGGCCAAATAGCTGTGGTAGTCACCAACAAATGAAGTCTTATTAAGATAAGCGATTTTCCGGGATGCCTGGGTGGCTCAGTTGGTTGGGCGGCTGCCTTCGGCTCAGGTCATGATCCCAGCGTCCTGGGATCGAGTCCCACATCGGGTTCCTTGCTTGGCAGGAAGCCTGCTTCTCCCTCTGCCTCTGCCTGCCACTCTGTCTGCCTGTGCTCTCTCTCTCTCTAACTAATAAATAAGTAAAAAATCTTAAAAAAAGATAAGCGATTTTCCTGTAACACTGGGAAACATCTGAGACTAAGATTGCGAGTTCCTATTCTCCCGCAGCCCGCACACTAGCAGGGAAGATAGATGATAAACAGGTGCTGTGAGGATAGGGTGATCAGGAAGACAGTGACATTTGAGGGCTGAGAGCCAACCAAAGGCTGCTGAAGAAGAGGAAGCCAAGGGAAACAGAGAGTGCGAGGCCTTGTAGCAGAGAGGAAGTCCCAGAACCAAAAGACTGCCAAAGTGACTGGAAGGAGGGACGGTGTGGTGTAGGCAGATGAGAAGCATAGCGCTCCACGAAGGACCCAATGCAGGCCTGGGAGGGGTGGTGGTGGCAAGTCATCACCCGCAGGCAAGTCAAAGCCTCCGTCTTTTTTTTTTAAGCCTCCGTCTTTTTTTGCAAAATGAGGATGATAATATTTTGCCTCAGAAGGTTGAAAGGAACAAAAACATTGTTAGTGGCAGCGCTCTGCAAATTACTGTTTGGAGCATCATTACAAACACAACCGTCGGAGAAACAGGGGCGGAGCTTAGCAGCGAACTAGCAAGCTGTGCTGGTCGGCGCGTGCGCGGTAACCGGCCAGACCCGGGCGGAGCGGGGGGATGAACTCAGGCCCCGCCTCCAACCGCTCGGCCTGGACTCGCCTCCGGGCCCCGCCCTCTTCCGCGGGCACCCAACCCTGCGTCCCCTGCGTGCTGACGTCAGGCGCGTGCCCCTGTCCGGGAGCCGAGGAGACCCCGCGCAGTGCTGCCAACGCCCCGGCGGAGAAGCTGAGGTGAGTGCGGGGCCCGAGGCTCCCCGCGGGAGCGGGTCCCCCATCGTCCCGTCCCCGCCTCGCGGCCCCCGGCGTCTCCCCGTCCGCGGGGACTCCCCGCCTCTGGGATCCCGGGAACCCTGGGAGCGCGGGGCGCGGGGAGGGGTGCCCGGCTCGCGCGGCGCCGTCCGGGCGAGCGCAGGTCCGGGTTCTGTCGGGGAGAGGAGGGGAGAGGGTGGCGGCGGGGCAGGCGGGGGCGCTCGGCCGCCGAGAGGTGCGGGGCCCGGGCGCGGGGTGCCGGCCTGAGGGCGCGGTCGGGGCCGGGCTGTCACCGGGCAGCGGCGGGAGAAGGGGTCACACCCATCCCGGCCGCTTGGGGCCCTCTCCCCCTCGGCCCGGCCCCGCGGGCTCCGAGGACGGGCGGCGGGCCGGGGCGCGGAGAGCAGGGGCCGCGGAGCCGCTCGCAGGTGGCTCGGGCTCCCGGGCCGGGTCTGCCCCTTGTGCCCCGTCTTGGACTTCCTGCTTCTCCCGGCGCCGCCGCGGACATTTTGCGGCGGCCGGGGGGAGGGGAGCGGAATCGCTAGCGCGGCGGGGAAGTGGCGGCCGGGGAGGGGGCAGCTCGCGGACTGCCCCGGGCTGTGCCTGCGACGCGCTTCCCTCCTCGGCTCCGCGGCCCGGCGGCGCCCGGTTGGGCGGGCCGGGTCGCTGTTTCTCCAGGCTCTTTTATTCCGGCCCTTAGGTTGAGTTTCTAGCACCATTTCCGTTTGCTTCTCCAGTTCTCCCTGCATATTCAGCTGAAGCTTCCCTTTCAGGGAGTTACCTAACCACCTCTCGAAACTGTCGTTCTGCCGCTTGCTTAATTCCTCTTATAAGGGCGAAATTTTCTTTGTTCATTTGTTTTTTCCTCCCCTTTAAGTCCAAGAGAAATGCAGTGTGGAGGATTACGTCATCGCAGTATAAGGGGTGAGAGTTTTAACTCCTACAAGTCAGGGACTCACCGAATGAAGACAGCGTTTTGCAGCCTTAGGCACTCAGTGCACATCCTGCCTGCTTCCCAGCGCATCATGTTCATAGACGATCCTTTGAAATCTTTTGGTTGTCTCAAAGACATCTAGAAGGAAGGTTTAAAATCTCAAGATTAGCTTGTGCCCGGGAGTGTAGCGTAAGACAACACCTACAGCCCCTTGTGTAGGCAGTAACTTTAAAAATCCCTTTGCAGTCGAATGAAGTGATTTGTGGGAGCATTTCTTTGGTCCAAAATGACTTTTCCAGACTGTTAACTTCTCCCTTATGACTTAACCGATGCACAGTACAGACCTAAGTTGGCTCACGTGCACTTTTTGTGGCAAGGGTGTGGTGGAAAGAGAAGCAGTTCTGTTTTACGCTTTACCTTTGCTTGCTAGACAATTTAATTTTGTAATTAAAAACGAATTTTGGATTTTTAACCAAAAACCCTTCAGTATCTATTTTCAGACTTGTGGATCACAGTATTTGTTCCTCAGAATATTAGGTACATCCCCAGTTGTATATCCTTCATTGATTCTGGGGATATAGCACAGAAAAATGTTAGCATTGTAAAGCAAATGAGAGCCCATTGTGTAATGGCATTGTAATAAGGGTAGTTCAGGGTGGAACAAGTACTTTCCCATTGTTTCTCTTGTGTGTAGATAGAACATTGCTTGTTAAGAAACACTTTAAAGAAGTAGGTTTAAATCAACTTTCTGTGTTGTGTAGGTGTTCTATAGGTGATTGGATAGGTATTGGGCTTGGATCTGAAATACATCTGTCATAATGTGGTATTTTGTTTTAAAACACTTCCTGTTGCATTATTTCTTGAGACTTCTACATTAAAGAAGTTTAAATATACATACATCAATTTGCATCTTTCCTTTTAAAATACAGCAGAATGTTTAAATTTATCATTTTTAAACTGAGGCAAGGATAAGAAATTGATAGTTACTGAGTATTAAAAAAATGAGCAGTTTTCCAGTAATTTCTTCAAGACCTGGAAGATATCACATCCTCTTAAAATGTTTTCTGGCCAAAACGTGTATTCAGTTAAACTTAGTTTTTTGGGAGTCTAAGGCCCATGTTACAGCAGTGGAAGTTAGGGCTTAAACATCTGTGAAATTCTTAAAGGCCAGCAAGACCATTGCAACTGGGGCACCTGGGTGGCTCAGTGGGTTGGCTCAGATCATGGTCTCAGGGTCCTGGGATCAGCGGGAAGCCTGTTTCCCCCTCTCACTCTGCCTGCCTCTCTGCTTACTTGTGAATCTCTCTCTCTGTCAAGAAAATTAAAAAACAAACAAACAAACAAACAAAAACCAACAAAAAACCCAAAACCCAACAAGACCAAATCTTGTTATTTTCTGTAATTTCAAGATTGGTTTTCCTTTATTCAGATACTTTTTCTGCTTAGAACTTTATGGTCTATTAGAAAAGCATTTCTAGTTATTTTTAAGATGGTTACACTAATAAAATGTTTTGATTCAAGAGTGTCACATTTGGAAAAGTTTGAAGTACAATTTATTGTGCCTTTTTGAGAGTAGTATTTATAGGCATTCTTGGGAGTAAAAGTCAGATTGTCCTTTTATTTATAGATACATTTTAGATGTATTTCTTTAGTGTTTTGGGGGTCTTTTTGAGAGGATAAGGAACACGATGAGAAGCACTTCAGTCTGTAAGGGCTTCCTCTGCAGAGGAAGGAGGGATTACTATTTTGTTAACTTATGTCCCATAAATAGTTCTTTCATGTATCCTCCCATATCAGAGGGCTTCATTCTAGGCTTTTATGATAGTGTCTTATTCAGTGTTCTCTTTCAAATCTGTTAGTGTCCCCCACCAGGATGTAAGTGATAAGAGGGCAGGACTTTGACCTGGCATGGACCCCCCCTGTATCGCTAGCACTTGGAATAGTGCCTGATATATAGTAGGCCTCAAGAAATGTTTGTCAAATGAATGAATTTAATGGTGTCTGAGGGTTAACATTTTCTTTCTGCATATTCCATAGGCGTGTTTACTGTGTTTCCTGAGACTTGTGCTTGGTCAGCCATATCCATATGGAGGCTCCTTGAAGTGAGGATTACTAATCTACTCTTGCTTGATGTTATCCCTAAGTTTAGTCCAGTGCCTTCCACAGCTATACTGTCTGGACTGTTCACCATTGCTTAGAAAGTTTTTTCTGATGACCTGTTCTTATTCTCCTAAAAATTATTTAGACTTTGATGTTTGCTTCTTTTCTCTCTTTCTTTTGTTTGCTGTAGCAGCTTATTTTTGCCACTTACTCCACTCTGCTTAACAGTATCACATTTCTGGTGATGTTATGCTTTGTCCCTTACCAGTTTCTACTTTTGGTTACTCATTCTTTTAGTCCAGAATATTTTTGCTAAAGCAGTTTCCATTACTTGTTATTTCAGTTATGTCTGCTACTGCTGCTGTTAAATTCCCAGATGTTAAAACTCTTCTTTACTAGTTGCCCCCGGGACATTGGTCTTAGAACGTTTATTGTGTGAGGTTAAACCAGGTGTTTTTTGTTTTTAATTTTCTCAGGATTTTTAAGTAATGTCTACACCCAGTGTGGGGCTCGAACTCACAACCTCAAGATCAAGAGTTGCATGCTGTACTGATTGAGCCAGCCAGGCACCCCTGATACCAGGTGTTTTCCTTCTTTTAAAAAAATATTCTAGGGGCGCCTGGGTGGTTCAGTCCGTTAAGTGTCTGACTCTTGATTTCGGCTCAGGTCAAGATATCAGGGTGGTGAGATTGAGCTGCAGTGGGGCTCTGCAGTCAGTGCCTAGTCTGCTTCAGATTTTCTCCCTCTATCTCTTCTCCCACCTGTGCACGTGCTCTCTCTCAGATAAATAAAACATTACCAAAAAATACTGTAGAGAAATATTTCTGAAATATTTAGCTATTATGCTGAAGTCCACAGTAGTTTCTAATGTGGGAAAAAACTGTGCCCACTCAGTTCTTTAACTCCTGCCTCGTGTTCTCCAAAAGTAAGCCATCTTGGTTTGCCATCTTAATTCTGCTATCTTGGGAGCTATACTGCTGGTATCATACTTAAAGATGTAGATTCTAGAACCACACTGCCTGGATTCAAATCTTACCTTGTATTATCTGTGTGCGGTTTAAGTACTGTCTTCCTGACTTAGGTTTGCCTTCTGTAAAACAGGGCCAGCAGTAGTCCCCACCTCACAGTGTTGTTGTGAGAGTCAGATCAGTTAATCTGTGTGAAGTACTTAAAACAGCTCCCTGGGACATACTAAGTGCTCTATAGGTGTGTGTTCTTTTATTACTGCAGCCTCTCTCAGGCACTCATGTGTGAGAAGCTGGGTTTTCCCCCCAAATCAAAATTTTAGTAACCACCCTTCCTCCAGATTAATGTCATGAAACCGTAAAAATTATTAAATGAAGTGGAGATTGTTGCCTGCCTTAAGTTTTTGTCTACTCTCTTAACCAGGGTTACATAAACGAGGTTGTAAAGTCAAATACAGTGTGTGGACTATGGACCAGCAACATAAGATCACCTTGGAGATCCATCCCAGTTCCACTGAATCAGGATCTGAATTTTAACAAGACACCCACATGATTTTTATGCACGTTAAAGTTTGAAGCATCCTCTTTAGGACTGCTAGAAGGATGTCTTAAGGGATTTCAGAAACAGCGTTCGGTGCTTTATTTTTATTTTTCCTCCTACTTAAGTATGAACTGGTTTCTTTTAGGCAGTGTACCAGAATTTATTGCCAGGATCCTAACCTGAGAGTGGGTGAAACTGGTTTGGCTTGTAAAGAAGTGAGTTATAGGAGCCTGGGTGGCTCAGTCGGTTGAGCATCTGCCTCTGGCTTGGGTTGTGATCCTGGGGTCCTAGGATCGAGTCCCACGTGGGAGCTCCTTGTTCAGAGGGGAGCCTGCTTCTCTCTCTGCCTGCTGTTCCCCCTGCTTGTGTTCTCTCCTCCTCTCTCTCTGACAAATAAATAAAATCTTAAAAAAAAAAGTGAGTTATAGTGTCTTGCCTGTTGTGTAGAATCGCCTCATGTGTGGGCTCACTGTGAGGAGTCTAAAGTTGTTAAAGTACCATTGCCCGCTTAGTACTAACTAACTAACTAAGTTCTAGTTTAGAACATCAGTTACACATTTGAACTCAAATGATGTTTTATTGAAAACATTGTTTGGAAGAGCATATGATCAGGATGATTCCTGTAATAGTTGGTTATGAAAACAGGTGAACTACAAAGCTGGTGTTTAGCAGGTGAAATGTAACAAATCTTTTTTCTTTCTTGAAATTAACCATATTTCTAATCCCAAGGGAAAATACTAATAACTAAAATCTAGTCCTATTTAGCTACCATCCTTTTTTTTTAAAGGAATAGATTGAATTTTTTTTCTAATAACTTTTTTTTTTAAAGATTTTATTTATTTGTTAGAGAGAGAGAGAGAGAGCGAGCATAGGCAGACAGAGTGGCAGGCAGAGGCAGAGGGAGAAGCAGGCTCCCTGCCAAGCAAGGAGCCCGATGTGGGACTCGATCCCAGGACGCTGGGATCATGACCTGAGCCGAAGGCAGCCGCTTAACCAACTGAGCCATCCAGGCGTCCCTCTAATAACTTTTTCTTAAACTGTTTGGTGTAGGAGAAATCCCCCAGTACTATTCTTGTATAGTATATGCTTTAGAGAAGTGTTTTCTAATCCTTCTCAAATCAAGGCAGACATAGAAAAGTATTCATAGCCACACTGAAGTGAACGGATGAGGCTCCTCTTGGCTGACTGGACACGTTGAGACCCCAGGAGAGCTGGGAGCAGTGTCTCAGGCGCATCTGTGTCCATTCTGTTTCAGGTGGCAGTATGAAGCCATCTAGTGTTGGATATTAAGGCACAGTATCCTTTTCACTTATCACTGTTTGCTGCTCCTTATGGGAGCAGAAGAGATTGAGAACAGACCAAATGAAGAGAAAAGGAAACCAGGGGGAGAACTGGAGGTAGAATACAAGAAGACTGTTAGTTCTTGTTAAGGAGTATGAGAAAATTGGTTGGAGAAGAAAGCATAAGTGAGGTTTCAGCTACAATCCATTTGTTTTGTTGATAGGCAGTTTAAGATTATTTGTAATTTTGGTTTGCTTTGAAATTTGTTTAAAAGCAGATGAAGAGCCGAGGCGCCTGGGTGGCTCATATCATGGCCCCATGGTTCCAGGGAGCCTGCTTCCCTTCCCCACTCCCCACTCACTCTCTCTCTCTCTTTCTCTCATATGCTCTAATAAATAAAGTCTTTCAAAAAAGCAGATGAAGAGGAATGGGAAGTAATTCAATAAACTTTCTTAACAAGTAATTGTTGCTATTTGTGGGATTTTCATTATACAGTCTCACTGTAGTATTTACTAGCTGAATGCTACTTGAGCAGAGCTTAATTTTACAGTCTTTTGAAGTGGAATTAAACTGTCTATATATCACTTATTAATTCCCAGAAAGCCATATTTTTATTTTGGAGTTTGAGATTAACAGGTTTTAAATAAAGTAGTAGATTTTATACACATTTTTACAATATTTAATTAATTAATTAATTAATTAAAAATATTTTATTTATTTATTTGACAGACAGATCACAAGTAGGCAGAGAGGCAGGCAGAGAGGGAGAGAGGAGGAAGCAGGCTCACTGCCGAGCAGAGAGCCCAGTGTGGGGCTCCATCCCAGGACCCTGAGATCATGACCTGAGCTGAAGGCAGAGGCTTTAACCCACTGAGCCACCCAGGTGCCCCTATATTTAATTTATTTTTAGGGAGAGAGCGTGCACGTGATCCTGGGGGGCGGGGCAGTGGCAGAGGGGGAGCGAGGGAATCTCAAGCAGAATCCGTGCTGAGCATGGAGCCTGACTTAGAGCTCAGTCTCACTACCCTGAGATCGTGACCTTAACCAAAATGAAGAGTCCCAACATTCAGCTGACTGAGCCACCCAGGTGCCTCAGACTGTTAGATTTTAGAATGTAGATTTTCATTTATCAGATAAGAAAAAAAAAAGAATAGTTCCTGCACATATTAGAGTGCTAGGGTTTAAATCAATATCTAATGCCCTCATGTATTTAAGAAAGTGTCCAAAAAGAATAAATAGTACAAAATATAAGCTATGGGAAATGTTTGACTATTTTAGGTCATATTATTTTTTTGCTCTGATCACCACAGGGCCAAAGGGAATGTTAGATCATTCTGAAAGTTCATAAACCAGTAGAAATGAGGGTGGGGATAATTTTAATTTTAAGAGTAATGCCTATGTTTTTCTAGTGTGTTTTGGAATACCTGAGGGATATTTCCAGGAGAGTGGCATCAAGTAGGAAACTGTAGTTACTATATCCCCATCTTGGAAATTCCTAGAAACTTGTTTGATGGACATCCCCCCACCCCCATTTTGAGGAAATGGACTGGGAGATGTGGTGTCTGGTAGTTTATTAATTTCCATTAGATTCAAGGACTGTTGGTGTGGATAGAAAAATGGGAACTGTTTTCTCAAGTTCCTGAGACACATGAATGATAAGAGACTTCAGCAGAGGCCATAAATGATCTGTTCTTGGTGTATCAAGAGGTGTTGCATTCTTGGGATTGAACGGATTATTTTATATATAAAACACATCTTTGGGGTCTCTGGGCAAGTAGCTCCATCTCAACTTAAAATTGGGGCAAGGTATTGGAAGGGAGAAGCAGACCAGTATTAGGAACTGGGAAAGTGATTGTCTGGTGGCCTCGAGGGAATACTCTGAAACCGGGGTCATGATCTCCAGTTTCTTCTGTTCTTGGATCAGTGATCCTAGTTATTGTATTTTACTGTTTTCCAATATTCTGAAAAGCTTGCAGTAATTTCAAGCCAACATTTTAATGTTCTGAAAGTCATAGAATTCATATTTTCTATTTTATTTTATATTTTTAAAAAAGATTTTATTTATTTGAGAGAGAGGAACTGAGACAGAGAGCATGAGCAGGGGGAGGGACAGAGAGAGGGAGAAGTCTGCTCGATGCCAAGCAGGGAGCCTGATGTGGGGCTCGGTCTGAGATCATGATCTGAGCTGAAAGCAGAGGCCTAACCAACTGGGCTACCCAGGTACCCCCTGAAAGTCCTAGAATTTATAACTTTTATTTATGGTTCATAGACTTCCTCTGACTTTTAAAAAAAAAATAATTGTTCACATACGTGAGAAGTTAAGTTTTTTTAGGAGTTTGTATATAGTTAATGTACATCTTACACTCAGTAGTTTTAAATAACAAAAATGTCTAGTCTGATTTTGGAACAATTCACTTACATTTAAATGAATTGAAAGTGTGGGGTGCCTGGGTGGCTCAGGGGGTTAAGCCTCTGCCTTCTGCTCAGGTCGTGATCTCAGGGTCCTGGGATCAAGGCCCTCATTGGGCTCTCTGCTCTGCAGGGAGCCTGCTTCCCCATCCCCCACCCCCACCCTGCCGGCCTCTCTGCCTGCTTGTGATCTCTGTCTGTCAAATAAATAAAATCTTAAAAAAAATATTTTATTTATTTGACAGAGAGTGAGAACACAAGTAGGCAGAGAGGCAGGCAGACAGAGAGGGGGAAGCAGGCTCCCCACCAAGCCAAGAGCCCACTGCAGGGCTCAATCCCAGGACCCTGAGATCATGACCTGGGCCGAAGGCAGAGGCTTAACCCACTGAGCCACCCAGGCACCCAGAAAACAAACTTTTTTTATCTTTAACACATGTTACATGTTATCTGCAAAGTCTTTGTCTTTTACCATTTGACATTTCTTTTGCTTTCTCTTCCTTGTCACACATACTGCCCATCCCTGCCCCCAAGAAAAACCCCTACCTGGGATCCTATCTTTTAGATGAATGTCCCCCCCCCCCCCCCCCCCGCGCCCCCGCCCGGGTTGTACCTATTACGTGGGAGTGAAGGTATATTCTCCTAAAAACTTGTCCTTGGCTCTAGTTAAATCAGACTCAAGAAAAATCATTTCACTTAAAACTGTGTTGCTTGTCACCGCAGAAATGGGAGAGAAGGGAAAGATGTAACTAGATACAACTTTACATATCCAGGGAAGGGTTAGATACTTAGGTTGGGCTGTCTTATTTCTTAAAAAAAATTACTATTTTTTTTTTTTAATTTATTTGTTAGAGAGAGAGAGAGCGAGCGAGCACAGGCAGAGAGGCAGGCAGAGGCAGAGGGAGAAGCAGGCTCCCTGCCGAGCAAGGAGCCCGATGTGGGACTCGATCCCAGGACGCTGGGATCATGACCTGAGCCGAAGGCAGCCGCTTAACCAACTGAGCCACCCAGGCGTCCCAAAATTACTATTTTTTTAGTAATTGAGTACATTTTCTTCAGGGGCAAGATTAACTCATGTCCTGGATGTAACATGTGTTAAAGATAAAAAAGTTTGTTTTCTGGGTGCCTGGGTGGCTCAGTGGGTTAAGCCTCTGCCTTCGGCCCAGGTCATGATCTCAGGGTCCTGGGATTGAGCCCTGCAGTGGGCTCTTGGCTTGGTGGGGAGCCTGCTTCCCCCTCTCTGTCTGCCTGCCTCTCTGCCTACTTGTGTTCTCACTCTCTGTCAAATAAATAAAATATATTTTTTTAAAGATTTTATTTATTTATTTGACAGACAGAGATCACAAGCAGGCAGAGAGGCCGGCAGGGTGGGGGTGGGGGATGGGGAAGCAGGCTCCCTGCAGAGCAGAGAGCCCAATGAGGGCCTTGATCCCAGGACCCTGAGATCACGACCTGAGCAGAAGGCAGAGGCTTAACCCCCTGAGCCACCCAGGCACCCCACACTTTCAGTTCATTTAAATGTAAGTGAATTGTTCCAAAATTAGACTAGACATTTTTGTTATTTAAAACTACTGAGTGTAAGATGTGCATTAACTATTTCACTGTGGTACAGTTGGCAAGTTGGCAGTCACAATGTGATATACATAATTCTTAGGGATGCTGCTTTTTTTTTTAAACATATTTTTTTAAAGATTTTATTTATTTATTTGACAGACAGAGATCACAAGTAGGCAGAGAGGCAGGCAGAGAGAGAGAGAGAGAGAGAGGAGGAAGCAGGCTCCCTGCTGAGCAGAGAGCCTGATGTGGGGCTCGATTCCAGGACCCTGGAATCATGACCGGAGCTGAAGGTAGAGGCTTTAACCCACTGAGCCACCCAGGTGCCCCGGGATGCTGCTTTTTTAGGAATTTTTGTTTGTTTGTTTGTTTTCTAGTTTAAAAGTTGATAGAATTAGGCATTCTCAGAACAGGACATGGCATTCTCTGAAAGTAATACTGGGTGGCTTCAGACATTTTGTGTTAACTACTTCAGCTAGTTCAGGTTGTAGACTTGACTTATGCCTTGGGAATATGGGTTTTCTAGGGCACCTGGGTGGCTCAGTTGGTTAAGTGGCTGCCTTTGGCTTAGGTCATGATCCCTGGGTCCAGGGATCCAGTGTGTGGGCTCCCTGCTCAGCAGGAAGCCTGCTTCTCCCTCTCCTTCTGCCTGCCACTCTCCCTACTTGTGCTTGTGTGCTCTCTCTCTGCCAAATAAAGAAATAAAATCTTAAAAAAAAAAGGAATATGAGTTTTCTCTTCAGAAGGGTAGCGACTAAATTTTTCTTTGCTTTTGGTTCTTTATCCAGATAGTACAGAAGAGGGTTTAGGAGCTTAGAGGACCCATTAAAGGGGGATATTCTGAGTATAAAGAACGTGTTTTTTGATCTGCTGTATTGCTCACCCATAATATCTTATTAAATTTATGGATTCAACAATTCTTTGAGTGCCTTCTCCGTGTCAGTCACTGTTCAGGGGTTGGGGATAAAGCATTGAATGAAATAGGCCCAAACAAATTTGTGCCCTCATGATTTACATCATGTGTGAGTTGGAGATTTGTGTTTGGAGAAAAACGAAGGGGAGGATGATTGGGGGGAGCTGGTGGTAGGGTGCAGTGGAGTGCTTCAGAGTTTGGTAGAACTTGGGTTGGAATTTAAAATAAGATAGAGGAGGGGCACCTGGGTGCCTCAGTGGCTTAAGCATCTGATTTTGCCTCAGGTCATAATCCTGGGGTCATGCCCCACAAGAGGCATGAGCCAAGAGCCTGCTTCTCCCTCTCCCCCTCCCCCTGCTTGTGTTCTCTGTCAAATAAATAAATAAAATCTTTAAAATAAAATAAGAGGAGTTCTCCAAAATGACTTTCAAGCAAAGACTAAATGAACTTTCCAGGCAAGAGCATTCTAGAGGGAGCAGTTGTAACCACTTTCAATCAGCAACAAGTACTATTATGCTTAAGTTTATAGGAAATCTTTAAAAATGAACATGAAGCAAGTGTATTTCATAATGCATTTGGAGTACCGTTTTAGTAGCTTAGTTTTCCAAGATACGGTGTATGTGTATGTTAACCATAGAAAACAGTTGATGGTCAAAGTAGAAGTTTGTGCTTTGATGGTGTTGCTTTTGGTTTCAAGTGCTCTTGAAAAGGTAGATTTCTTGCCAACTGATACTGGCTATTTTTCAGAGTATTTGCAACTCTGTCTTTGTTGTTTTTGTTTCTCATGCTGAGAGTGGATAAAATACACTTAATCTTCTATATAACCAAACTGAAACGCTTGCACTCATGCCAGGAGCCCTGCACTGTCCTGGATTTTGGTGCTGATGTTACAGCGGCGCCTAATGTTTGTCAGACTATGCCTTGAAGTATATGGTTGAAGGCGTCTGTCGAAGTTCACCCCATTAACAATCAATTCTACATCAAAATTGGTAGACTTTTTTGATTTAGAGTCTTGGTAGTCTTGTTTTGTTCTTTTAAAATACGGCTTGTGGTTTATAAGACAGATTGTATGAGAATCTGAATGAAGGTACCTCTGCCACATCAGATGTAACAAAGGAAGTCTTGGTTAGTTTTGTAGTTGGCATCTCATTTGGTGATTTCTTGAGAGAAAGATTCTCAGTTTGTCATTCATTTTATAGTATATGTTGTTGCCTTGATAATATAGTGACTTATTTTTTGCAGCCAGTGTATGCTTGTATGTGGGATTTCTGATACAGGCTGGCACATGATTTCATCCTTGATAGACTTCGGACCAAATTACTGTGTACTGATTGTGAAAAGGCTATTGTTTGTATTCTTACAAGAGAGCTTTAAGAACAGACAGCCTGACCGTGCGGTTTCTTCTTCTAACTTCTCCATTTTTGGTACAAACCAGTCCTCTAATTTCCTAAACTAAAAGACTTCCTCATAATTTGCCATCTTCTTAAACCCATCCTCCAGTCCCAAACCCATCAACTGTTTCTACTTGTTTTCCATGCTTCTCCCCTCATGCAGATCCTTCATTATTAAAGTAGTTTCTTAGCTGAGTTCTTTTACTTTATCTGGTTACCTTTGACAGTCCACCTTGGAATACAGGTACAAGATTGATCGTCTAAAACAAAGCTGTTCTTCATGAATTTCCCACCCGGGTTAAATGAAAACTCCTCTGCTTAGCTTTCAGAGTCTGTGTGACTTGGACTTCCCCAGTTTTTTTGTTTTTTCCACTTTGCAGGTTGGCACTGCTTGTACTCTTTCTGCAACTAGAGATTTATTCTTACATTCTTCTAGACCACTCTCCCATATTTATCATTATTCCTTTGAAAATCTGTGGCACTTGTAGTTTACAGTGTAATTTTGTAGCAGTCCGACTGCTATAGCTGTGTTCCCCTGTAATGCTTATAACCAGTAACATACATGGTGTGACATATGATGTGTGTAAAGCTATTTAACATAGTGTTTGGCACAGAGTAGGCATTCAGTAAATTATTGAAATGTTTTGAAGGCCTTTAAAGGCAGGGTTTCTGTCTTACTCAATGTAGTGCTATAACAAGCACTTAAATGTCTTGCTGACTTAACAGTTAATAGAGTTGTTTCTTGGAAGAACAGAAGTGTATTGTAACATGCTCTAAGTCCCAACTTGTGTCCTGATGCAGGGAAGATTGGATAAGATCTGTTAGGTGCTTGGGTCTTATTCTTTAACTGACCCCCACGAATGTGCCAACACAGCTACTATTTAACTCCTTTTGCATTTTTTTTTAACACATGAGAACTCAAAATTTTAATAATTAGTGATAATACATGTTTGTTTTTAAATATTTTATTTATTTGAGAGAGAGAGAGAGAGCACGAGTTGGGGGGAAGGGGAGCAGAGGGAGAAGCAGGCTCCCTGCTGAGCAGGGAGCTCAACCTGGGGCTCGATCCCAGAGTCCAGGGATCATGACCTGAACTGAAGGTGAACACCTGACTGACTGAGCCACCCAAGTGCCCCAATAATACATCTTTTTAATAACATTGTGTTAAATTGATAGTCTTCACAACTATTTTTTTAAAATATTTTATTTATTTATTTGACAGAGATCACAAGTGGGCAGAGAGGCAGGCAGAGAGAGAGGAAGGGAAGCAGGCTCCTTGCAGAGCAGAGAGCCCGATGCGGGGCTCGATCCCAGGACCCTGGGATCAGGACCTGAGCTGAAGGCAGAGGCTTTAACCCACTGAGCCACCCAGGTGTTCAATAGTCTTCACACCTATTTTTAATATGTAAAGCATTTCATCATGTGGTATATTGTTACTTTATCACTTTTCTTTTGCATTAACTATTTTACTGTTACAATATCCCATTGTTTCTTGATAAAGTTTTTTTTTTTTTAAAGATTTTATTTATTTATTTGACAGAGAGAGACAGAGAGAGAACACAAGCAGGGGGAGTAGGAGAGGGAGAGGCAGGCTTCTTGCAGAGCAGGGAGCCTGGTGCAGGGCTGGATCCCAGGACGCTGGGGTTATGACCTGAGTGGAAGGCAGACTCCTCTAATGACTGAGCCACCCAGGCACCCCTCTTGATAAAGTATTTTATCCATTTTGGATAAATTGTCTAAAGTGGAATTATTTTTTTAAAGGGGGATGCAAATGTTTTAAGAGGGACAGTTGGAGAGAGAGAGAGAATCTCAAGTGGACTCCCCAGTGAGAGCGGAGCCTGATGTGGGGCTTGATCCCACAACCCTGAGCCAAAATCAGGAGTCTGATGCTTAACTGACTAAGCCTCCCAGGTGCTCTGTGTATATTGCATTTTAAAAAACTTTTTTTCCTTAAGATTTTATTTATTTGACAGAGTGAGCACAAGTGAGGGGGACAGCAGGCAGAGGGAGAGGGAGAAGCAGGAGCCTGATGCCTGATGCTTAACGACTGAGCCACCCAGGTGCTCCTGCATTTTATTTTATTTTTTTTAAATTTATTTATTTGACAGACAGAGACCACAAGCAGGCAGAGAGAGGAGGAAGCAGGCTCCCTGCTGAGCAGAGAGCCCGTCGGGCTCTATCCCAGGACTCTGGGATCATGACCTGAGCCGAAGGCAGAGGCTTTAACCCACTGAGCCACTCAGGTGCCCCTGCTCCTGCATTTTAAAAGCTTTATACATTTTGGAGGTTTTCCGAGTTGGCACTGTATTAGTTTGCTATGGCTGCCATAACAAAGACTAGCTGATTTTTTAAAAAAGATTTTATTTATTTATTTGACAGAGATCACAAATATTTGGCAGGGAGGTAGGCAGAGAGAGAGAGGAGGAAGCAGGGAGAGGAGGAAGCAGGCTCCCTGCTGAGCAAAGAGCCTGATGTGGGGCTCAATCCCAGGACCCTGGGATCATGACCTGAGCCGAAGGCAGAGGCTTTAACCCACTGCGCCACCCAGGTGCCCCATAGATGATTTAAATAGTAGAAATTTATTTCCTGATAGCCCTTGATGTTAGAAGCCCAAGATCAAGGTATTGACAGGGCTAGTACTTCTGAGGGCTTCTCTCTTGGCTATAGGTAGCTGACGTTCAGTCTCTTCATCTGGTCTACCCTCTTTGTGTGCTAATCTCTTTATAAGCACACCAGCCATATTGGGTTAGGGCCCACCAATATGACCTCATTTTACTTTAATTACTTCTTTAAAGGCTCTATCTCCAAATACTGTCAGTCGTATTCTCAGGTACTGGGGGTTAGAACTTCAACAGAAAAATTTGGGGTGGGGGCACAGTTTTGTCTATATCAGGCACTATGGCTCATTCTTTCTTTTTTTTTAAAAGATTTTATTTATTTATTTGACAGAGATCACAAGTAGGCAGAGAGAGAGGAGGAAGCAGGCTCCCCGCTGAGCAGAGAGCCCGATGCGGGACTCGATCCCAGGAACCCGGGATCATGACCTGAGCCGAGGGCAGAGGATTTAACCCACTGAGCCACCCAGGCGCCACTGGCTCATTCTTTTTAATAGTTGTGTCATATTTGTAATATTTTAAAGTTGTGTAGTATTTGTAATAGTTGTATAATATTCTCTTGTTAGTTTACATGTAGTCAGTCTCCTGTTTTTGTTCCTGGATAGCAAGGCTGTGGTAAACATCCTTATGCTTACCTCTTTGCATACTTGGAGAAGTGGAGTTGCTGGGTCAGAAGATGTACATGTTGAATTTTGGTAGGTGTTGGCCCAGATGAGGAAGCCTTGTTTCTTATTTTTCTCTTGTTTTGAAAGCAGAAATTTGCCTTGTGTATTATGTCCTAATCTAAAACCAGATTGTTTTGAAGAGTAAGTGATTGGCTGTCGCCTAGTGCTTTGATGTAGTATAAACACAACCCCCTATACAAGATCGTCTAGATAATCAGATTCTAAATTGATCAGTTATTTGGGTTACTTTATGATGATAAAAAAGAGTTTATATTTTGAGTGTTAAGTGCTGTACAGAAGAGTAACCCAATTAATTCTTACAGCCTGTGATGTTAATACTATTTGTTTTATGGATGGAGAAACAGCCTTTTTGAAGATTTAATTTAATTAACGAAATTAATTTAGTGTTTATTTGAGAGAGAGAGATAGCAGAGGAGAGGGGTGAGGGGCAGAGGGAGAAGCAGACTCCCTGCAGAGCAGAGAACCTGACATGGGGCTCAATCCCAGAACCCCAGTATCATGACCTGAGCCGAAGGCAGATGCTCAACTGACTGAGCCACCCAGGCGCCCCTTAGAGGGGTTGACTAGCTTGCCCAAAGTTGCACAAGAAGTATCAGGATATGGTTTCAGGGCGGCTTGACTTGAAAGCCTCTGTGCTTGATTACTACTCTTAGATTGTCTTCCTTGAGCATATTATTCTACAATAAATACTTGTAGAATTTTGTTAGTTTAGCTCTTCTTAAAATAGAGTCGGATTACAACCTTTTTTTAAAAATTTTTTTTAAAGATTTTATTTATTTATTTGACAGAGATCACAAGTAGGCAGAGAGGCAGGCAGAGAGAGAGGAAGGGAAGCAGCCTCCCTGCTGAGCAGAGAGCCTGATTTGGGACTCGATCCCAGGACCCTGGGATCCCAGGACTCTGGGATCGTGACCTGAGCCAAAGGCAGAGGCTTTAACCCACTGAGCCACCCAGGCGCCCCTACAACCTTTTCTGTAACACTCCGAATCCTCTCACTACGAACATGACATTTAGTTTAAACTGTTCTTCAAGATCAGAGTGTGAGGATTTTAGAAAGGATTAATTTAGCAAATAAGCCTGTCAAGTAGAAGTGAGGATTTTTCTGAGTTTCCTCTTATTTTTAGTGTTTCGATGATTTCATTTAACAATTGTAGTTCTGATCTTTATTGTAGGGCCATTTTGGTTTTTGCAAGTTTAGTTGGGGATGAGAATGCCATAGTAGCTGTTTATTCTGTGCCAAGTGATCTATTTAGTTGCTTTATATACATCGTTTCTCTTTATGGCAGTTTTATAAGTTAGATTTTACTGCCTAGATGAGAAATTTAAGGTGTAGAAGTGAAGTAACTTGCTGGGATCACACATATTGAAGTGGAGCTAAGATTTGAACCTGTATTTTTTTTTTTTTTTAAGATTTTATTTATTTGTCAGAGAGAGAGAGAGAGCAGGAGCGAGCACTGGCAGAGTGAGAAGCAGGCTCACTGCCGAGCAAGGAGCCCGATGTGGGACTCTATCTCAGGACGCTGGGATCATGACCTGAGCCGAAGGCAGCTGCTTAACCAACTGAGCCACCCAGGCGTCCCTTGAACCTGTATTTGCTTGTCTTTAGAAATCCCATGCTTTTTTCATGTTACTAACTTCAGTCAGCAAGATTTTTAAAACGTTTTTTATTTTGAATTTAATTAAAAAAATTTCCCCCTTAATATAAAATCAGTACTGCATTAGGTCCCTTGGGAAGTGCAAGCCTAGTTTTTCGGAGCTTAAAATTCTATTCTAATAGAATAGACACATGTGAATAAAACTAGCATGATCAGGTGCGGAGTTGTGTGAGTCATTAGTTCAGCAAGGACCTTTTGTGGGTTCAGTATTGAACTGTTTTCTGGGGACACAGCAGAGGCCCTACCTTTATAGAGATTTCCTTTTTTTTTTTTTTATGTCTCCTTTACTGCAGTATAGCAAACAAGATAATTATAGATTATGACCATACTGTAAAGGAAATAAGCAGGGCAATATGAGAGAAGTAAGGAGGGCAGAAGCTGGATATTACTGGGGATAGTGTGCTCAGGGGAGGCTTTTCTGAGAAGAGGATGATTTGAGCTGAGATCCTAAGGAGAAGTCAGCAGCTTTTAGAGCAGGGGAACAGTACCAGCAAGTATCAATGATAACCTGCAGGACGGACAGGGCATATTGGAGGAATAGAAAGAAGCCCGTGTGTAGTTAGAGCATGGGAAGTGAAGGGGAGAGGAGTATGAAATGAGATCTAAAGACTAAGAAGGGCCTTGCCATGGGGGTTCAGAGAATTGGGGCAGTTTTTGATAGCTGTAATAGTTAGGGAAGGTGTCTCAGATAAGGTGGGAATTGGGTGTGGAAAGGTAGAATAGAAATAGAAATAGGAGGAGTTGTAAGGCCAGACATCCAGGATTTAGAGAGATGATGTGAATAAAGGCTTAGACTTTGAAGTAAGTACGAACCATATTGGATAATCTAAATAGTACCAGGCAATCAGCAGTTGATTAGATGGGCAGAATAAGATGCCTGGAAGCTGGTTGAACAATTTTGGTCCTGTTTTTTCCCTGTTTTTTTCTCTTTGTCTAGACCTCAGAGCTGTGGCAAATTCAGATTTGAGATTTGGGATAAGCAAAATGTTCATGTCTTTAGTTATCTTTCTTTTTGTTGTTGTTGTTTTTTAAAAGATTTTGATTTCAAGTAATCTCTACACCCAAGGGGGGCTTAAGCTCCACATCCTGATACCAAGAGTCTCATACTCTACCGACTGAGTCAGTCGGGCGCCCATAGTTATCTGTTCTTTTTCGTGAAACTAAGGGGAACTTTGAATGTGTTTAATATCTCCTTGTCCTTTCTCAAGAGAACAGAATGATACTGCCCTTAATTAAGAGACCAGAGTGGGAAAATTGCATATGAGGGTGTCAGTAATGTTACAGAGTGGTGTAGGTGTACTTGTTTATTTTCTGGCTACTCCACTTAGGGTTGTTGCTCCGAGAAGACCTGAACTTTGTTCCAGGCACAGGGGGAATAAGGCTAGGTATAGGGTAATGATGGTACTTATTAGGTGGTTAAGTGGATAAGTCCCCTTATCGTGGAAAAGTAGATCAAGACTGTTATCAAAATTTGTCTGTGTTATTGCACATGACCTTAGGATGCAAAACAATTTTTTTTGTCAAGTTGTGCCTTTCCTCCTGGAATTGTAAATTGAACACAATTACTACTAGTACCTGTTTACACTGTGAAGTGGTTCTTGCTACAGAGGACACACCCAGAGGCTTATCTCACTGTTAAGCAAATACTGTCTTGTGAATGTATGATCTATGGATTAACTCCTGTAGTTTTATCTGCTGTTGCTGTCTCTCTTGTTGGAGAATATATTTTGGATGTCCCCCTCCTCCCCTCCCTAATTTACAGGTCTTGAATATTTTGAGGGAAAAGTTTTCTTCTAATTTAATAATACTCTTATACATTATTACATACTCTTTAGTTATACCAAATTTTTTGGAAATGTTAATTAATCAATTTTAAAATATTTTATTTATTTATTGGACAGAGACACAGGGAGAGAGGGAACACAAGCAGGGGGAGTGGGAGAGGGAGAAGCAGGCTTCCTGCCAAGCAGAGAGCAGGACCCTGGGATCATGACCTGAGCCAGAGGCAGATGCTTAACGACTGAGCCACCCAGGTGCCCTAGAAATGTTAAATTTAAAAATTATCTTATTTAAATCTTTACTAATTGAATTTTTAAGCTTTTTTTTGGGGGGGTCACAAGTATAATATAAAATAATGACTCTGGCTAGTATCCCTTGGTTTTTGCCAGTTTGAGGAAGGAAAACTCAACTTTATCATAAAAATAAGGACTTGAGTTCTTACTGGATCAGACATTTTGGAATGAAGTCATTTTCATAAATGAAGCTGACACAACAGACTTCTAGCACTGCAGACATCATCTTTTTTTCATGTAGACTCAGGATCTTTACGAGTGCTGCTTCAGTTTTGTCTGCCCGAGGACCCATAGAACCCTTCTCTCTTAATGTAGTTTGTGATTTCACATGTATCAGTTTCTTTCCCAAGTGGCAGAAAATGGAGGAATTTGAAAAATTGCTTTAATGAGTGGTTAATATTTGCCATCTGATACTCTGCATTTATTAATGCCTTTTTTTTTTTTTTTTTTTTTTTTGG
>ML097816.1:39024-58903 GCA_003697995.1 Taxidea taxus jeffersonii
GTGCATATATGGGGAAGCAGCGGTAGACGGGGAGGGTGGGAGGGCTGTAGGATGTGGAGCAGAGGGAAAGGGAGAGCAAGAATCCCAAGCAGGCTCCACGTTTAGCCTGGAGCCCTATGCAGGGCTCAATCTGATGACCCTGAGATCAGGATCTGTGCTGAAACAAGAGTTGGACGCTTAACCTGAGCCATTCAGGTGCCCTTATATTGATGCATTTAATCGGCAGCTGGAGATACTAGGAGTTTTGCAGCCATTCTGTGGGAGAGATCTTTGCACAAAGAACTCAAGATGCTATGCATTTGTCAAAAACCCAAAGGTACTTTTGTTATATGCAACATCTGAAAAGTACATTTAGGGGAGAAGCCCCAGTGTCTTATAGCAGTGAAAAGCTGTAGTGCAGTTATCACTTACATTCTGCCTGGGTCTACTTCTCTGATTTTTTTTTTTTTTTGACCTTTTTTGGTAAAATATCTACCAGTTTTGCATATATGCACCATTCTTTTGTTGAAAATCAACAAGAGAAAAGCAACAGAGCTTTTGGACATGTACCATGAAGACCTTGTCCTTTAAATTTCTGTAATGACTTAATGCTAGGGGTGAATAAGTGGAGTTTTGGGGGAAGATAATTTATTCACAGCTTTTCAAGGATAGGAGAGAACAAAATAAGTTTTTTTTTAAGTTAAAAATTTTATTAGCCTTACTACCTTAAAGCAAAACAATAATACATAATTTCCGTCATTTTTATATGCTCACCACCTTTCTTGATGATAGGATTCTGGCCTTCACTAATTTCTTCCTGTTAAAATAGACACCTAGAAGATGGAACCATAAACAAACTAAAACAGCAAATTTCTAGAGAAGATGTGCTAGCTGGCTTGGGAGTGTGGAGGAGAAAGTGTAAAAAAAAAAACAACTTTATTATTTCAGGAGGATTTTCTATTAAAAAAAACATTTAAGTAATGAATAAAATTTTTTTTTTTAAGATTTTATTTATTTAGGGACGCCTGGGTGGCTCAGTTGGTTAAGCAGCTGCCTTTGGCTCAGGTCATGATCCCAGCGTCCTGGGATCGAGTCCCACATCGGGCTCCTTGCTCGGCAGGGAGCCTGCTTCTCCCTCTGCCTCTGCCTATGCTCACTCCAGCTCTCTCTCTGACAAATAAAAAAAAAAAAAAAGATTTTATTTATTTATTTGACAGACAGAGATCACAAGCAGGCAGAGAGGCAGGCAGAGAGAGAGAGAGGAGGAAGCAGGCTCCCTGCTGAGCAGAGAGCCCAATGCGGGGCTCGATCCCAGGACCCTGGGACCATGACCCGAGCCGAAGGCAGAGGCTTAACCCACTGAGCCACCCAGGAGCCCCAGTAATGAATAAAATTTTTAAGACCATATATCTGGTAGTGTAAAAAACTAAGCTATATTATTTACATACAAAACTTAAATTCACAACAAAATGATGATGTCTCACAAAGTTCAATCAGGTGAAAGTCTGGGATTTTATTTTACTCTCCTTAAAGCTAATAGATTAGCCTATATTGTTCTATGGATGCTGGCTGAAGACATGAGACTTCTGGGTCAGAGACAAAGAATTTAATTACTAAAGGCACAGCCAGCAGCAGATCAGTGTCTGTATTGCTTCTCTTCGCCCCTAAGACTTCCATGGGGAGATGCAGTGGGTTTGTGTCACAGCTTAGGAGCTCAAGTTGAGCTTGGGGAACCCACTGTTTAATAGCAGGCAGGAAGTAACACTGCTCATTGTCCCAGAGGGAGACATTACTGTATTCTTCAAGATTGTTTGCTGCAAACATAACCCACACAGCATGGCCTGGGTGAGGTGGTCAGGACCTTGCATTTCTTAGTATACCCAGCCAGACGTATAGGAGCTAAGGGACCCTTCTAAGGGACCCACCAGGTGGGGGTGGGGGAGGTGGGGGACTATCTTTACCAACACAGGGTTGTCTGCTTTTTAGTAATTGAAAAATAATTTTACAGGGTGCCTGGGTGGCTCAGTTGGTTGGGCGACTGCCTTCGGCTCAGGTCATGATCCTGGGGTCCCAGGATCGGGTCCCGCATCGGGCTCCCAGCTCCACGGGAGTCTGCTTCTCCCTCTGACCTTCTCCTCGCCCATGCTCTCTCTCACTGTCTCTCTCTCTCAAATAAATAAATAAAATAAAAATAATTTTACAGAATTCTAATTTTATTTTCCAAGTTGGAATGGATACACTTACTATTGAAAACAAAGGCAAACTGTTGATCATACTAAGCTGCTTTTGTATTTTAATTAGGGCAAATCACTTGGAGCAGTAGTTGTATTGCTTTGGCTTTTTGAATGCATGCCAAAGTTTTCTGAGATTATTTGCTGTTTACTGAGGACTCTGAAAACAAATTATAAAGTCGGAAAAGAATGGTCTTTATGTGGTTTGTTCTTTATTTGCTTGAAGTCTGAAGAGTTGGAAAAGAGCAACAGGATACATGGGTGTTAATAATCTGGCTTTGGGATAAGCCCTTTGCTTTTAGGCCAGAATATCTGCAAAATGATAGGATTAAGTTAGTTCATGAAAAGGTATTTCAATTCTAAAAAAAAGTTCTTATTATTTATTTTGGTTCCTTTATGTAATACTGGGTGAACTCATAATTGGCCTCTTAAATTTTGTAGCTTAACATTTATTTCAAGGTTAAAAATATTCCTTTTATAGTGTATTGTTTGTTTTGGGGGAGGAAGGTAATTATGATGGAGGTATAATAGGAAAACCAAACAAGATGAGGTGTTAGAAGTCCTGCATACATGTGAATGCCTGGGATAAATATCTCTGTAGTTTGAGTATTTTGTTTTGGGTTACTTAACAGTCATATGGGCAGATGTTCTAAAAGTTACACTTTGCGGGGAGCCTGGGTGGCTCAGTGGGTTAAAGCCTCTGCCTTCGGCTCAGATCATGATCCCAGGGTCCTGGGATCGAGCCCCGCATTGGGCTCTCTGCTCAGCAGGGAGCCTGCTTCCCTTGTCTCTCTCTCTCTGCATGCTTCTCTGCCTACTTGTGATCTCTGTCTGTCAAATAAATAAATAAATTAATTAAAAAAAATAAAAGTTACACTTTTTCATGTGCTACTATAATTTACAGCAAAAGGTTATATAACATACTCTCTGGCGTGACTGGATTTGATTGAGGAGAGACAGGTGGTGCTGATTTTATTTGTTCTGTCTAATCCTGCAGCCACACCATTGGATAGGTAAGGAAGGCTTGTGAAGTTCAGGGTCACTATTGTCTTGATTTGTGTAGTGCCTCTTCTTTCCATTATCTTTGGTATGAAATGGGTTACTTCAGGGTGAAATATATTTAGGATGAAAACAGTATTATTTTTGGTGTGTTTCACGTTGGTGTGAAAACTCTTTTTTTCTGATCCCACTTCTGTCTGTTCAATTCTGACACTGACTCAGAGAGTGAGTATAGACTCCATGGTTTTAAGAGCTTATCCCACAAGACTGCTTCCATTTCAGGCACCAGTTGTAAATGGGGTGCTCAGGCTGTCTAGCCTTTTGCTTAGCCTGTTCCCCTGACCGCCCCCTCAGGTTTGACAGTTCACTGAAATGACTCACAGAACTCGAAATACATTTACGTATTTATTGTTAAGGAAACAACTCAATAGTCAAACGGAAGAGATGTATAGACAAGGTGTGGGATGGGGGTGGGGCACAAAGCTGCTTTGTCCTTCCTCTGCCTGGCACACGCCTCCACATCTTGTGTTCACCAACTTGCTCCAGATACTGTTCAAGAGTTTTCACAGAGCTCAGTCTCCAGTGGGCTTCCCAGTGCCCCTTCCTGAGGTTGGTAAAGTTCCAGTCCTTTTATCACTTGATCTTTCTGGTGAGCAGTCCCTTCCTGAAGCTGTTGGGGGCCCCATCCTAATGTCGCTCTAAGTTACTTTAGCATAAACTCTTCTGTGATGGAAGGGGTCATTATGAAAGACAAAAGACACTACCGTCATTTGGAAATTCCAGGGGTTTTAGTAGCTCTGTACCAGGAACCCAGGAGAAAGACCAAAAATTTATTTTTACTACAGTGAAAGTGCCAAAAATATTACTTGCTTTGTTTATTTATATGTTTATTTTTCTTTTCCACTTTTTAAAAATTTTTTATTTTTATTTTTTAAAAAAGATTTATTTATTTATTTGATAGACAGAGATCACAAGTAGGCAGAGAGAGAGAGAGGAGGAAGCAGGCTGTTCGCAGGGCAGAGAGCCCGATGTGGGGTTCGATCCCACGACCCTGGGATCATGACCTGAGCCGAAGGCAGCGGCTTTAACCCACTAAGCCACCCAGGTGCCCCACCACTTTTTTTTTTAAAGATTTTATTTATTTGACAGAGAACACAAGTAGGCAGAGAGGCAGGCAGAGAGAGAGAGAGAGGAGGAAGCAGGCTCCCCGCTGAGCAGAGAGCCCAACCCAGGGCTCCATCCCAGGACCCTGGGATCATGACCTGAGCAGAAGGCAGAGGCTTTAACCCACTGAGCCACCCAGGTGCCCCCTCTTTTCCATATTTTAAAACTTGCTTTTCATTCAGTTTGTTTACTGTTAATATTTGATATGAGTTTTATAATCTGATTGAGTATATACATCTTTTGCAAAAGATGCTTGTTATTAGCAGAACTTAATCTTCAAATATTTTCATGCACTGTTTATGGTATGTGCCTGGAATGAACCACTGGGCATGGGACATCTTAACAGTCATATGGGCAGATGTTTTAAAAGTTATGCATTGCGGGGCGCCTGGGTGGCTCAGTGGTTACGCCTCTGCCTTCAGCTCAGGTCATGGTCTCAGGGTCCTGGGATCGAGCCCCACATCTGCTCAGCAGGGAGCCTGCTTCCCTTCCTCTCTCTCTGCCTGCCTCTCTGCCTACTTGTGATCTCTGTCTGTCAAATAAATAAATAAATAATCTTGAAAAAAAAAAAAAAGTTACACTTTGCATGTGCTAGCTAGGAAGCCTCCTTTTCCCCCCATACAGATCTTTTCCCTAGGGCCTGGATTGTCTGGTGGAGTTTAGTAGGCAGCTAGCCAGTAATAATGATACTACAGAGAGGGTTCCATGACTTTAAATTTAGAGCTCAGGGACTCCAGAAAACTTAGAGGGGCTGAGTTCTGAGATTCTCAACAGGGAATTTGACTTCTCAAGCATTTAAGAACCTAAGAGAAGTTTTAGTGTGGCTCTGTGGTGGAATGGTGGGTACGGGGAAGGAATGTGGAAGATACTCCTTATTTCACAATTTATTTTGCTTGTGATTGGCAGAATCACTTTTTTTTTTTTTTAAGATTTTATTTATTTATTTGACAGACAGAGACCACAAGCAGGCAGAGAGGCAGGCAGAGAGAGGGGGGTAAGCAGGCTCCCCACAGAGCAGAGAGCCCGATGCGGGGCTCGATCCCAGGACCCTGGGATCCTGACCTGAGCCGAAGGCAGAGGCCTTAACCCACTGAGCCACCCAGGTGCCCCGGCAGAATCACTTTTTATGCCCAGCCCCAGTTCTAAGTGCTGGTATGACTGAACTTCAGTATTAAAGAGTGTTTAGTTATTGATGTAAAATAACTTTTCTAGCCGCTCTGGATAGCAAAATGGTAATTGGTACTACATAGCCTCTTTGCTGCTGTAGTGATTGGACATGTTTTGAAAAGGAAGCTAGCATAGGACACAGACATGTCTGGCCTAGTTACTTCCACGTTGCTGAAGCTGGCGTTTTATGTATTGCAAAGCCAGTCTTTTCCTTGATTGCTTGCTCCTTCCCCATCTGTGGCTCATCTGGTGACTTCTTAATACATGTCAAATTCTTTGTAGGATTGTCTTAATTAAATTGCGGCTTGACCACTTTGTAGTTTCAGCTAAACTTGACTACACTTGTAATAAGAACAATGAGTACTATAATTATTTTGGAAATAAAAAAATTTACGTGTTCTTTTCTAAGTGGGTTGGAATTGTTGCTCTTTTAAAATTTATATTGACTTAAAAGTGCCTTTAATTATTCAAGAGTAATAGCTAACATTTAGTAAGCATTTACTGCATACCAGGCACTGTTCTAAATTCTTTACATGTATTAATCAACATAGTCTATGAAGAAGGTCTTATTACTATTTTCATTTTTAGAGAAGGGAAAACAATCACAGACAGGTAACTTGCTTAAGGTCACATAGCTAGAGTGGTAGAGCCAGTCTGACTCTTGAACCAATGCTTTTAGCAGGGGACCCAAAACCAGTTTCTGACAGATCGCTGAGTTTAGGTCAGGAAGCCAAAGAAATGGAAGATTTATGGAAATATAGAAAGGGGAAGAGCAAACCCTGTCTTACTAATTCTTGTTCTCTTCTCCCAATAAAATCTAGCAGTTGTCTGCAGGATGAAGAAATAAATGGGAAATGAATTTAGCTCCTGTTTATTGCTTCTTCCTCTCTCGTCCTCTTCCCAGTGCTGGCAGCTACCATAGGTATATGCTTGCCACTCCATTTGCAGTAATCATGTTTGTTTTAATCACTGTCACTTCTCAGGAGAGTTAGTGACTAGTATAGTGTTTTAGAGCAGGGGCTTGGCAGTCATACCACTTGGATTTAAATTCCAGTTCTGCCATTAACTGGCTGAGTAATCTTGGCCTACTTAACTTTACTGAGCCTCACACTTTTATTACCTGCAAAATGGGGATAATATAGTACATACCATGTAGGGTTGTTGGGAGGATGGAGTGTACAAAACTGTGTAATATGTTTAGAACAGTATATAGCACATAGTAAGAACTATTTAAGTATTTGCTCCTATTATTATTATTTGAGAACACTTTTAGGTTAAGCCAGTAATCGAAGCAGTTCTGAAGTATCTTGGTTCATGTGCTCTCTATATCTAAGGTGAGTTTTTCCTTACTAAATATGTAAAATACCTGGTTGATATCCCTAATTCATGTTGGTAATTTTGATTCTGCTCTAAGAGGTTCACTTGTAGATGATCTAAAATGCTAGTAATACTTAGCTTAGATTCTCATGTTACTGGTATTCCTTGTCTTGCTATCATGTGAGGTAGTAGTTCTCAAGCTTCTTTGTACATTAGGATTATGTAGGGAGTGTTGAGTTCTTTTTTTTTTTTTCTTTTCTTTTAAAAAGATTTTATATATTTATTTGACAGAGATCACAAGTAGGAGGGCGGAGTGGCAGGCAGAGAGAGGAGGAAGCATGCTCCCTGCTGAGCAGAGAGCCCTATGAGGGGCTCAATCCCTAGACCCTGGGATTATGACCTGAGCTGAAGGCAGAGGCTTTAACCCACTGAACCACCCACTCGCCCTGGGAGTGTTGAGTTCTGATTTATTAGATTTGGGGTGAGGGTCTGGGAATCTTAATTGTTAATAAGCCCATTCCAGGTAATTCTGGTGGTCTGATAATTTTGGAATTACTGATTTAGAGGCTGAATTCAAACATGTAGGTAGTGATGGTTTGTAAACTAAAAACATTTAAATAATTCGTCATTTAACAGCAGTGATTGGTTGTATTTTCATACTAAATTATTTTGTTAACACCTGTTAGGTAACTTATTTTTAGGAACTACTCTGTAAAATACAGAGATAAGTTATAGGAAATAACAAAAGAAAAATTCAGAAGTCTTCAGGGGAAGAAATATTTCGGTGGATTTCTTGTTTCATTTATTTTTGTGTGTGCGTCATTAGCTAAATAACAAATGTATTCAGTTCATTTTAACTTATGTTTTTGGTATACCTATTATGTGCAAACTGAAAAGTTTTGATTAGGTAATAATCCACCAATTTAAGTTTTGACCCACAGGATGAAAATACAGTGTGAAGTAGGATCGATTTAACTAGCACACTTGATAGATGAATTTTTGTATATTGAATATGTGCTGTGAGCTGTGAGGTCTTTTTGTTATTTTTTGTTATTTAATCTTTATAACAGCCATGCAGGGTGTTGACATATTATTTCTGTTTTGTAAATGAGAACATTTAGGCAAAAAGAGGTTAAGAACCTTGCCCAGGTCACTTAGTAAGTAAGTGCTGAGCAGAGATTAAAACCCAGTTTTCCTGACTTCAAAGTTAAGAAAATTACTATTATTTATAAATGAAGTTTATGTACTTTGGATATTCTTTTCCAACTTTAAAAAAATTTTTTTTTTTTTTTTAAATTTGACACACAGAGAGAGATCACAAGTAGACAGAGAGGCAGGCAGAGAGAGAGAGGGGGGTGGGAAGCAGGAGCTTTGCTGAGCAGAGAGCCTGATGCGGGGCTTGATCCCAGGACCCTGAGATCACGACCTGAGCTGAAGGCAGAGGCTTAACCTACTGAGCCACTCAGGTGCCCCTCTTTTCCAACTTTTTAGGCAGTACACACAAAGAAGGGCCCAGGTGACTTGGGGGTTGTTTATTCTTCTGGGACAGGAAAAGATACAGACTTCCAAAAGTTCTCAAAATAGTAATGTTTGTTCAGTGATCTAGCCAGACTAATTCAGAACACATCTCTGTTATGCGAATCTGTTACCTTCCACTGGAAAACCTTAAAGATTGCCCTCAGAAAGTTTGTCATTTAGTTTTAATGAATTTAGAATACAGAGAGAGGAGACACCTGGGTGATTCAGTTGGTTATGTGTCTTGACTCTTGTTCTAGGCTTGGGTCTTGATCTCTGGGTCATGAGTTCAAGACCTGTGTATGCTGGGAGTGGAGCCTACTTAAAAATGCTGGGGGGACGCCTGGGTGGCTCAGTTGGTTAAGCGGCTGCCTTCGGCTCAGGTCATGATCCCAGCGTCCTGGGATAGAGTCCCACATTGGGCTCCTTGCTCGGCAGGGAGCCTGCTTCTCCCTCTGCCTCTGCCTGCCTCTCTGTCTGCCTGTGCTCGCTCTCTCTCTCTCTAACAAATAAATGAATAAAATCTTAAAAAAAAAAAAAATGCTGGGGCACATGGGTGGCTCAGTGGTTTGGGCCTCTGCCTTCGGCTCTGGTAGTGGTCTCGGGGTCCTGGGATCGACTCCCGAGTTGGGCTGTCTGCTCGGCGGGGAGCCGGCTTCTCCCCCCATCTCTCTCCCTGCCTCTCTGCCTGCTTGTGATCTCTGTCTGTCAAATAAATAAATAAAATTTAAGAAAATGCTGAGAGATTATAAGCCCATTTGAAATAGTGTTACCTTTGTTCCCAAACTTAAATTGTAGATTTCTTTTAGTACAAATTGTGTTGTATCCATATGTTTTACTTTATAGTTGGAAGTTTCCTGGTGGCCAGAATGATCTCTCTCTCTCTCTTTTTAAAGATTAATTTATTTTAGAAAGGGAGAGAGAGAGAAAGAGAGTGGTGGAAGGGGCACCCAGTGGAGCACGGATCCTGACTCAGAGCTGGATCTCACAATCCATGGGATCATGGCCTGGGCAGAAACCAAGGAGGAGTTGGGCACTTAACCAACTGAGCCACCCAGGCACCCCAAGAATGATCTCATTAACATTTTCTTACTCTTTGCTGGTATCAGAGAGAGATCCTATGTTTAAGGTTTCCACAGAGAGAACCAGTATTCTAAGACTGCTGTTTGTGATGGGCTGCTGAAGACCGCTGATTTTGGTGGAATTTCCAAATATATTTATAATATACAAAAAAGGGAATTTAGTGTGAATCCGATTTAAATTATTCTTTTTAAATACAGTTATGAATGAAAACTCTTCTCTGGAGTTTTTTAGATAGACTAGCTCCAACCTTGTCCACAAGGTTGTACCACAACCTTATCACAGCTTGTGGTAGTTGTGATTTAGCACATGAGGCAGTCATATTCATAGCTCTGATCATGGGAACTTCTTGTTCTCAGTGTCTTCTTTCTTATTCCATAGGGAATCTTTATGAAAATTTCAAGAAACAGTGGCTTTTCCCCCATTAGAATTTTGAAGCTTATAAGTGGCCTGTTGATTTTGTATTTTCTTGTTAGTATAGGTATATACTATACTATATGAATGAATGAATGAAAATAAGGAGCTTCATAGGTAGGGATGACAATTTGATTTCAACCATGATTAAAATTTAGAAGGAGCGGGCGCCTGGGTGGCTCGGTGGGTTAAAGCCTCTGCCTTCGGCTCAGGTCATGATCTCAGGGTCCTGGGATCAAACCCCACATCAGGCTTTCTGCTCAGCGGGGAGCCTGATTCCTTCTCTCTCTCTGCCTGCTTCTCTGCCTACTTGTGATCTCCATCTGTCAAATAAATAAATTAAAAAAAAATTTAGAAGGAGCATTTACCTTAGATGTTTTTGACCAACTCAAAAGTGGTCAGCTTTACTGTAATTTACTAGAATTTCTGTGATGCTAAGACACTTTTCTTCTACATTTAACACTTCTAAATTTAGGATATATTTAAAAATCATTGGCTTCTTAGAGTCTATGAAAGATAGTAATTAGGATATCAGTTCTGCTGTTGTAACAGAGAAATCCAAAATACTAGGGACTTAATGAAAGAGAAATTTCTTTCTTTCTTCTTTAAGAGTCCTGGAGGCAGTCCAGGACTGGCCCTCCCATTATGTTACTCATCCTTAACATGTAATTTGTGTCTTGTGGTTCAGTATGACTGCTTCAGCTCTCATCATCACGTCTGCATTCCAGCCTACAGGCTGGAACAGGGAGACTGTTCCCTTTGCTTTTAAGGCTACTCCTGAAGGTTGTTTGATCCATAATTTCCACTCCCATTAATCACAGTGGTCACATCCAGCTGCAAAGGAATTTAGGAAATGTAGTCTGTCTTTATTGGGGACCACATGCTTAAGTGAAAATTCTATTACTAAAGAAGAAAGGAAGAACTGACAGACCGCTAGCAGTCTCTGCCACAGTGGTCAATGATTACTTTCTGCCCAGTGTTTATGATTAAACTCTACATAAAAAAATCACCGTAACAATAATCAGGAGAAATAGAAGGTATAAGAACTGAACTTGAAATAGATTTGTAGGCACCTGGAAAATATTCTGTAGAATGATCAGAGTTCTCTGCTTACCTTCTTTTTCTTCACTGTGAATTGAAAAGAAATTCTGCAAACGATCTAATTTTTTTTTTTTTTTTTACCAGAACATTATTCTTTTTTTCAGCGGTAGATTCAGGAGCTGTGAGAAGATAGCTATTCTTCTTTCCTCTTCTTTATTATTATGATTACTATGTAAAAGACATTCTTTTTTTTTTTTTTAGATTTTATTTTTTTATTATTTATTTGACAGAGATCACAAGTAGGCAGAGAGGCAGGCAGAGAGAGAGGGGGAAGCAGGCTCCCTGCTGAGCAGAGAGCCGGATGTGGGGCTCGATCCCAGGACCCTGGGATCATGACCTGAGCCCAAGGCAGAGGCTTTAACCCACTGAGCCACCCAGGCACTCCTGTAAAAGACATTCTTTAGGAGTAATTCTCTATAATTAGTACTCAGTGTGCTTAATTATTTTGATAAATAATTTTGATTTAATTTAGGGGTTAAGATCTTTAATCTTTAATACTTTATTAGTATGAGTGCCTCTTTAGTGCATTATAAGGAGAAGGGAAGGAACAAGAAAAAGGTTAAATAAAGAGAAATAGAATCAGGATGATTTTGATGAGGAATGGGAGGGTGTATATTTCCTGTAAGTTACTCCTACTGTATCAACAGAGATATTAACAGGCATTTATAACTCATTATGATTAGGAGTTGTGATGAATACTGTAGGACAACGTAGGCATGGCATCCAGCCCAGTTAGGTGGTTCTGACATTTTTATGTTTAGTAAGGTGGTGGCTCTGGCAACCCCTTCAGGATTATAATTGAAATAGAACTTTATCTTAAAATGTAGGAATACAGGGCATGATTTTTTTTTTATTCTTCCAGAAAAATTTTAAAGTTTTCATTGATGGCTCAATTGGGTGGCTGGCCCTTGGTTTCAGCTCAGGTCATGATTTCAGGGTCCTAGGATTGAGCCCCATGTTGGGCACCATGCTCAGTGGGGAGCCTGCCTTGAGGATTCTCTCCCCCTTCTTCTGCCCTTCCCCTGCATGCACACTTTTTCTCTCTAAGATAAATAAGTCTTTAAAAAAAAAGTTTTTGTTAACTCTAAGATGCCATTTATCCTGATTTCTTAGATGTCAAAATGGGGGGTGGGAAATGACTGGTAATGAAATGAATCCTTCAGTAAAGACATGTTCTGATTTTAGAGATGTTTGCTTGCTTATTTATTTATTTATTTATTTATTTATTTATTAATTTATTTATTTGTTAGAGCGAGCACAGGCAGACAGAGAGGCAGGCAGAGGCAGAGGGAGAAGCAGGCTCCCTGCTGAGCAAGGAGCCCGATGTGGGGCTCGATCCCAGGATGCTGGGATCATGACCTGAGCTGAAGGCAGCCGCTTAACCAACTGAGCCACCGAGGCGTCCCAAGATGTTTGCTTATTTATTTTAAAAGATTTTATTTATGGGGGAGCACAAGTTAGGGGGATGGGCTGAGGGAGAGGGAGAAGCAGACTCCCCTCAGCAGGGAACCCAATGTGGGGCTCCATCTCAGGATCCTGGGATCATGACCTGAGCCGAAGGCAGATGCTTAATCAACTGAGTCACTCAGGCACCTAATTTTAGAGATGTTTAAATGCGAAAGCAAGCATCAATGAACCGATGAAATATAATAAATCTTCAGTGCATTTGTAATCAGTAGCTTCTTTGAGTGGAGAACTATAGTAAGATAAACTAATTTTATCTGTTCAAAAGTCAGTGTGCTTTAGAGTGATCTCTTTATTATAAACATGTAGGTTTTGCCCTCTTCATGCCATGAATATTGAGTTAGTAACTAGGCAACCTAGTGTCAAAACAGCTGCAGAGACTAGGGATCACCCTGATCTTTGTCCAGTTCCTCATACATTCTTCTGTTACAAGCGGTTGGTGGTGGTGCTCTGTAGCCTGTTGGTTACAGCCTGAGTAACTGTAGTTCTAAGAGTGGATAAATGGACCAGTCTTTAAATCAGTGACTTCTGTATTGCAGTCTAGGACAAATACACGTGTGCACATGTGTGTACACACTTGTGTGTGCACACAGCTGAAGGAAGAGTTTTACACAGTCATACTTGGCACACTACATGGGATTCATTCTGAAATAGCCTCTTCTCTTTCTTTTTAATTTTTTTACTGGAGAGAACACATGAGCAGTGGGGAGGGGCAGAGAGAGAGAGAGAGAGAGAGAGGGAGAGAGAGAAGCCCAAGCAGGCTCCATACCCAGCTCAGAGCACAGGGCTTGATCTCATAACTTCTTGAGATCATGACCTGAGCCAAAATCAAGAGTTGGACACTTAACTGAATTACATAGGTGCTCCCTTCTCTTTCATTATAGAAATAAATATGCTGCCCCTTACACTACTTCGGATTTTTAAACACGTTGAAAACAACAGGGATCAGAAACTTAGGAGAATTGATTCTTATTTATTATAATGACTTTAAGCTAGTCACAATTTCTCTTTTAAGGTTCTTTGAGCTACAATAGTTGGGGTGCTAGTTCTCTTCTTGCTCTGAATGTTTTGCTAGTAGAAGAAATAAAAATAAATATATCACTACAAATGAAACAATTGTCCTTCATCTTTTTGTAGGTCATCACTAAATTTTGAAGTATTTTAAGTGGATACAAAACTGTTCCAGCAATGCAGACAATTAAGTGTGTTGTTGTGGGCGATGGTGCCGTTGGTAAAACATGTCTCCTGATATCCTACACAACAAACAAATTTCCATCTGAGTATGTACCGACTGTAAGTATAAAGGCTTCCTTCTAGACAAACCAAAAGAGACTCTTAATGTCATAAAACAAACTGAGGGGGGTGGGGGGGAGAGGGGTTGGGAGAGGGTGGTGGGGTTACATTATATGTTTAAATAAAGCTTAAAAAAATAATAATAGTTTATATTATACAGCAAAAAAAAAATAATAAAGGCTTCCATCTGTTAGTGAAATGTTTCCTATTTGGATCTTTTGGAAAACTCTGTGTGTACTGAAATTTTTCTGTGTCTGCCTTTGTGTCCTGTTTTTAAAGATCTGTCATGGGTAAATTATATTAACTTTAAAATTAACATCTAAAAAATCAGTGAAGAGTCAGAAGGGGTGATACAAGGGTTTGCAAGAATTGCTGGGAGACCAAACTCCAATTTAGACAAGGTTCTAAAGAGTGGTGGTCTCAGTTTGGAGAAGTATGCTCAGTGTCTTGGAATGAGATGACTTCTTTTTGTGGGGGTGGGGGGATAACTTGGCCAGTGAGGAATCAGTGCTTGGAGGTCTAGGATGCTTTTTGGGGTCTTGTAACTTCAGAGAAAGTAGTATGTGTCTCCGTTTATTCTCCGTAGGGGGTAGAAGAGGATCTAATGGAGCTGTTGTCTTAGCAGTAATGGAGCTCCAAATTGCTTTTTAAGGGCAGAGACCTGTTTTTGTTAGGAGAACACCAGCAGAAGCCTTTGGGCATCCTCTCACAAATGCCTTTTTTTTTTTTTTTTTTAAGATTCTGTTTATTCAACAGACAGAGATCACAAGTAGGCAGAGAGGCAGGCGGGTTGGAGGGGTGAGGGTAGGGGAAGCAGGCTCCCTGCTGAGCAGAGAGCTTGATGCTGGGCTTGATCCCAGGACCCTGAGGCTTAACTCACTGAGCCCCCCAGGTGCCCGCCCCCTCACAGATGTTTTTTATCAGCTCCTTAGAAGAGTAGAGGGAAAATAGGAATAACAAAGACAATGAAGTGAAAGAGAAGAGTTATTTGGAGTAACACTTGTGAAGGAATGTGTTTGGAAGAATTCACTGTTTGTCCCAGGTTGGGTGACCCAATCCAGTGGTATAATTATGTTAAACACAGGCGTTCCTTCAGTGTGCACGCGGAGCAGAGCCCAATGCGGGGCTCGATCCCAGGACCCTGGGGTCATGACCTGAGCTGAAGGCAGAGGCTTTAACCCACTGAGCCACCCAGGCGCGCCCCTCAGTAACATAAGTTTTATTCATGAAATCTCAACAAATAATCTGCCAGCCTTTTCTTGGACACTTTCCTTGACTTGAGGGAACCTTATTTCTCTCTAATGGGCTTGTTTGTAACAAGGTGCTTGTCTTGAACCCTGAAAGGAAGAAGATTATCATGGATCTGGGATATTTAAATTCTAGATTAAAATGAAATGGTCTATGAAGAATTAATTTCTTAGAAATCAGATTGAGCATTAAGGTAAACTGTAAGCTTACTGTTTCAAAGTTTTAAACTTGAAGAGGGTTGTTTTGTGTAGCTCGGGGACTCTGCTTCTGTGACACCTCTAGCTTTTCTGTGGCTTTTAATCCAGGCTGCTGGGATAGAGCAGACCTCCCAGAATGCATCCCGTCACCTTTTCCCAAGAATCATTTAGTTCATGCAAGGGTTTAGTTGGCGAGGTTGGTTATATAGAACCATTTGGACTAAGAGAGGTTTAAGTCTTTGGAAGGAAATACTGCCTTTACTTAAGAGTTGTTCTATCCCATTTTGACCATCCCCTTGCATACTAATGATGTTGTATTTTTGTGTTTTTAGGTTTTTGACAACTATGCAGTCACAGTTATGATTGGTGGAGAGCCATATACTCTTGGACTTTTTGATACTGCAGGTGAAAACTTGATATCTTTTATGTTTTAGTCTATAAGTATTAACAGTTGCTGGTTGTCTGTCTTTTTTTGTGGACATTTTGGGAAACTAGCATGTTAGTAAACCGCTTGCCTTTTGTTAATACTTTAGTAGGATTGGATATTGTGATGGCCAGTACTTGACTCAAGAGGCAGTCCCAGAGCTGGGACTTCACAATAGGAGTTTGGACTTCTTGGGTGGATGGTGTGGAAGGAAATAAAGTAGGGTGAGAGCAGAGTACATTAGGCAAGCTGTATTGTCACTCTCTGAAATTTGAAGGCTTATTTAGGATTCGTGTCTGTATAATATATGTGCGGATAGCTTCTTAGATAGTTTGTTATTTTAACCACATCTGAAACTGCTTTGAATGTGAACCAGTACCTAGCTCATCTTATCGACCTTTGTGGTCAGTTTTTTGAAATTAAAGGAATAAATTGCGTTCTTCCTTAAGTATACCCAATTTCTCAGTGTTATTTCCTCGTTGTTTTAACAGTGGCTGCGCATCTTAATTTCTGACTTCTCTCTCTGTAGTCTCTGTTATTATCAGCTTAATAAGCCAAAGGAAAATTTCAGAAAGGTAATCTTTTCGTATTTAGGAATTCTATGTGCTTCACATCTTTTTTTTTTTTTTTTTAGTTTTTATTTATTTATTTGACAGAAATCACAGGTAGGCAGAGAGGCAGGCAGAGAGAGGGGGAAGCAGGCCCCCTGCTGAGCAGAGATCCGGATGTGGGGCTCGATCCCAGAACCCTGGGATCAGGGCCCAAGCCGAAGGCAGTGGCTTAACCCACTGAGCCACCCAGGCGCCCCTGTGCTTCACATCTTATGAGTGCCCCTCTCCCTTTCTGCCAGCTGACATACTGCTCTGACGGAGTATGGTGTATTGCTCACCTTTAGGGACTGCCTAGATTTAGTTGGGAGGGTAAAATGGAGAGACAGTGGGACAGCAGTAAGCAGATTTTAGAGATCAGTGGCTTTCTAATGTTGGTGTAGGCCTAAAATGTTCATGAATTAAAATTTACAAGAGTAATGGTGTACTGGAGGAAACTTGGAAAATAGTGAGGGATTTTTTTCTGTGTTTGTGTGTGCCCTTGGAGGCAATCTGTATGCAGAAAAAAGATAATTTATGGCCTCTTGGGGTTGAAAATTAATTTTATATTTTATTTTTAAATTTTAAATCAGTATTTAATCAGTATTTTGTTTTTTAGCTTAAGTGAAGTATATAGTACAATAGAATTCAGTCATTTTATGTGTCACTTTGATTTTTACTGACTATATAGTCATGTAACCTCCACCATAATCAGGGTCTGTCACCTAAAAAATTTTCTTGTGTTCTTTCCCAGGCAGCCACAGCTTTGCTTTCTGTCATTGTGGTTTTGCTTTTTTAGAATTTCATATAAATGGAACCTAGTAGTCTTTTGTGCTTGGTTTCTTTTAATTAGTATCATGGTTTTGAGATTGATCTATTTGTATGTATCAATAGTTTTTTCTAATTGCTGAGTAGTAGTCCATACTGTCAATATAGCACAATTTGGTTATCTCTCTACAAGTTGATGGATGTTTGGGTTCCAGTTTTAAGTGTGTGAATAGTGGTGCTGTGTACATTTGTATACAAATCTTTGTATGGACATATTTTATTTCTCTTCAATATTTAGTTTTGGAGCAGGTAAGCCTTTAAATTTAGTTGTACAACTTAATAATTTTTTTTAATTAAAATAGTCACTTTTTTTTTTAAAAGATTTTATTTATTTATTTGACAGACAGATATCACAAATAGGCAGAGAGGCAGGCAGAGAGAGAGGAGGAAGCAGGCTGCTTGTGGAGCAGAGAGCCTGATGTGGGGCTCGATTCCAGGACCCTGGGATTACGACCTGAGCCGAAGGCAGAGGCTTTAACCCACTGAGCCACCCAGGTGCCCCTAAAATAGTCACTTTTAAGAAATCATTCTCAAGGTGGCCAAGCGTCCTTTGATTAATACTGGTTTATTTAACTTATGTTGACAAGACTTTAATCCCAGTCAGCCTCATTTGTAGCTGTGTTAAATATCTTCCGGTACTTTAATCTGCATTTATAAATTTAATATATTCAGTTTTCTGTTTTAATCAATTCAGTTTGCTTGACTTGACAAGTGAAGCAATCCCAGGCTTTTATATACAAAGCCTCAATTAGCCTGATAACTTAGATTTCCTCTGTTTATGTTTTAATTTATCACAAACAGTATTATTTATAACCTTTATAAAATTCTTAACATTTTTCAACAAAAAAGTCCCAAAGTTAAGATCAGTTACTCAGTTACACATTTTAAATTGGAATCAGAGAACAAATCTATCATGTTCTTTAATATGGCAATTATAAATATTACGGGCACGGGGTGCTAAATAAGGATAGATTATTCCTAAATGTAATGGAAAATTAACAATAATAGTATTTGATTTATTATATCTATTAGGTTCTGAATCTTTCTGGGGGTTAAAAAACATTAACTAAGGAAATAATTTTACTAGCCCAGGCGAGTTGGGGAGGGGTTTCCATCTATATTGTTGAGGTCATTATAAGCCAGAGATGATTTTTTTTTTTGGAAAAGCATTGGAGAATTGGAGCAGTAGGCATCCATAGTGACTCTCTGTCTTTGATACACTTAAGGGGAGACTTGTATCCTTCTGCAGAGGCCTTAATTTCAGAGTCCCTGTCCTTGGTTCAAGTCATGTCATTAACTCAGTTTTTTTTTTTCTGCTAAAGCTTTCATCCCCATTGAGATGGCCTTGGACTATTTGCGTTTAATCTGCTGACTTTTTGTAATTTTGTTCTGAATTCTTTTTATAGCATTCGTATCTCACCTCTGGCTACAATTCTCTCTCTCTCTCTCTCTCTCTCTTTTTAAAGTGTGAAACAAAAACTGACAAGGGAGGACTATACTTCTCAAAGTCTCTAAACCAAGCTAATGGCTTATGTGTAAGGGGTTTGGGAGGTTCTGGCTGCAACTCTTACAGATACATTTAATACCATTTAAGATCAGAGATAGGTGGAAACACCTGGCTGGGTCACTCAGTGGAGCATGTGACTCTTGATCTCAGGGTCATTTAAGTCTCAAGGTAGTTTAAGCCCCAGATTGGGGGTAGAGCCTACTTATTTTTTAATTTTTATTTTATTCATTCATTCATTCATTCATTTTTAATTATTTTTATTTTTATCTTTTGAGAGGGAGAAAATGAGCCAGGGAGGAGGGGCAGAGGAAGAGAGAGAGAGAGACAGAAGCAGACTTCCTGTTGGGCAGGGAGCTCGACGTGGGACTTGATCCCAGGACCTGGAGATCATGACTTGAGCTGAAGGCCTGAAGGCAGACACTTAACTGACTGAGCCATCCAGGGGCCCCCTATTTGAAAAAAAAAAAAAAAAAAAAAAAAGATTTTATTTATTTATTTATCAGAGAGAGTGAGAGAAAGATTGAGACTGAGCAACCAGGGGAGCAGCTGGCAGAGGGAGAAGCAGGTTTCCCACTAAGCAGGGAGCCTGATGCAGGACTCAATACCAGCACCCTGGGATCATGACCTGAGCCAAGGGCAGACACTTAACTAACTGAGCCACCCAGGTGTCCCTAGAGCCTGCTTTAAAAAAAGGGGGGGTGGATCACAGGGCTCTGTCTCTGTCTCACAGCTTTTATTTCTGTCTCTGTGGTCACAACAGTAAATTTTTGTTCATGAGATTCCCTCCACAGTTATTTTCTTCCTTTTTCCCCTTCACATGTTGTACTGTTGTGTATTTCCTTCTGTAGTTAGCTTTTTTTTTTTTACTTAATGTGTTTATCATGTTAAGTTGTTTTATAATTGTTGTATTCATTGCCCCACTGTCAGTTCCTTTCTGTGTCAGACTTTTAAATGTTACTCTTTATTACAAAGATGCAGGTTTTACTTATTATAGGGAAAAATAATAAAAATGTAGATAAATAAAAAAATGAAAAAGCATCTGTATTCAGAGATGTCTTAGTGTATGTCCTAAACAGAGCTCTTCCTATATGCTTGTATTTATTCTTAGGGAAAGGGGATATTATTATCCCCCCGCCTTCCCTTTCCTCTTAAAACAACATGGTGACGTCTCTCAAGGTTGTACTTGTATGTCATAGTCCTTATAGTGTCATGGTAGTCTTTTGTATGGCAGATCACACCACAGTTTAGTTTCTTTTGTTAATGTTTGGGGTCTTCTCACAGTATTTTATATTAAGACCTTTCCTGGGTCAGACATTTTTACATTTTGACACACATTCTTTTTTGTCTTTTTTTTTTTTTTTTTT
>ML097818.1:0-14255 GCA_003697995.1 Taxidea taxus jeffersonii
TGTGTGTGTGTGTGTGTGTGTGTGTGTGTTTCTATAAGAAGTAAATAAGAAGCAAATGAAATTTACCATATATTTAGTCTCTGTTGTTAATCCTGAGTTATAAGTCGCCAAGACCTGTGTTTAAAGGTCTCTGTCAAGTAGGTTTGCTCTGATATGAAGGGCATGATCTTGTGTTTCTAATCAGGGCACTGCACTTGGAGACCCTCTCCAGTCCTCTAATCCTAGCAGCCAAACAGACCCACTAGTCCTCCTCTGCTTTCACCTGGTTTCTCTCGAAGTCCCCTCCTTCCCATTTCACTGAGGACACTGACAGCATATGGGTCCTCTCATCCACACAGGGGCTCTGAGATAAAGATTTGGCTAACACCAGGACTACATTTTAATTGGAAGGCTAGTAAATTTATAGGTTATACCTGGAGTCTTCTGCTTAATATAAAGAGTGCTGTTCTTTCTTCCTCCCCTGTACTGTTTTTCTTTATAAGCACTTGCATTCTTGTTATGTTTACTTTATAATTTCTATTGTTTTGGAATATCTAGCCTTTGTATAGTTAAAAAAAAATTAACCCAGTATTGTTTTGTGTTCATTTTTTAAAATATGTAATAAAACACCCCCAACTAGAAGATACATACCAACTAGAAGATTTAGCAAAAAATAAGATACCACTCAAAATAGCCACTATCACATATATAGGAATTAAGCTAATCAAGAATACACAGGAACTTCACAGAAAACTTTAAAATTGTCTAGTGAATGACATATAAGACAATTCAAATTAATGGAGAGATATTATATGTCCTCCGATAGTACAGAATTGATATTACAAAGGGTCCAGTCCCCACAAATTATTTTATAAATTTAAAGCAATATTATTAAAATTCCAATTTGATTTTTTTTAGAAACTTGATAAATTTATACCAAAGTTTATATGACAAGTGCTCACTTAATAGCAGTGGTGGGAAATAGAATGGCATAAAGGGAGAAAAAGAAAAAAAGAAAGAGAGGAGGAGAGAGGAGGAGAGAGAGGGAGGAAGAGGCATTGTAGGAATGATAATTACTACACACTGAGGAATATGGATAATTCAGCCCTCTGTCCTTGAGCCTCCCCTCTCCCTGTCCCCCTCTACACACACCACCCCAACTATATGAACTAATTTATTTAAATATTCTTTATAGAGTCAGGTGCTCCATTTAAATCTTATCCTTTTTTTCAGTTATAAACTTCTAAATCTCTATGCAAATATTTCTGTTGTATTTTACAAGCTGGAAATTTCTTTTTTCTTTTCCAAGCTGGAAATCTCTTAACTCCAAATTCCACAAGTAGAAGAGTCATTAGCTGTAAGATTCATCATCCTTTTGTTTCAAAAGCAAAAATCTGCTGGAAGAATTACCTCTAAGTGATCTAAACTCCATAAGGTCATGCCTCGTGTCAGGTTTATCCTCTATCCCCAGGACTAAGGGTAGTAGCATGCCGGTGTAAGCACTCACTAGAATTCATTCTGTGGAATGAAGGGATGAGTGAACAAGGAAGAGTAGATAAGACAGTTTTTGCCAAGTGGTAAGGTGCAGTGAGACTCTAAGAGCTATAGAAAGGGGCTGAGACCTTTGAATCACAAAGATAGGTATATCCATTTGTGGGTATCTCACACCATAACTTCAGAGACTGTGACCAGTGCAAGAGAGAAACCCACACCCCCTGAGGTCTGGTGGAAGGTATACTTGGCCTAAAGTTGAGAAGATTGTTGAGAACATGAGAATAGACAGCAAATATGTGTGGAAAGTTGAAATGTCTTAAACTTATGCCCTGTGTCCTAGAAAACCAAATAGAACCAATAACAAGTTTTAGGAATGGAAGATTTTGGCGCAGTACCAACCCAGACTATCAAAAAGTCTAGAACTATCTGAAAATGTCATGTGAAGTAGTGAGTTTTCTTTTCTTGGAGATGCCTTTCCACATGGCCCAAGAATCCGTGTGTCATGCAAACAATGTTCCTTTGTTCTCTGTATAAATAGTGCTAAGCAGTGAGGTCAGGCGGTGATAAAAAATGACAAGTCTTGGGCACGTGGGTGGCTCAGGTCATGATCCCGGAGTCCCAGGATCGAGTCCCACATCGGGCTCCCAGCTCCATGGGGAGTCTGCTTCTCCCTCTGACCTTCTAGCCTCTCATGTTCTCTCTCACTGTTTCTCTCTCAAATAAATAAATAAATAAATCTTAAAAAAAAAAAAAGTAAAGTTAAAAAAAAAATGACAAATCTCTGGTAAAAAAAAAAAATAATGAACTTAAAATACATTAGATAGAAGTGCTTTGTGAAAAGTAAAGCCAGGGGCACCTGGGTAGCTCAGTGGGTTAAGCCTCTGCCTTTGGCTCAGGTCATGGTCTCAGGATCCTGGATCAAGCCCCGAATCGGGCTCTCTGCTCATCGGGAAGCCTGCTTCCCTTCCTCTCTCTCTGCCTGCCTCTGCCTACTTGTGATCTCTGTCTGTCAAATAAATAAATAAAAATCTTATTAAAAAATAAAAATAAAATTTAAAAACTCCAAAAATTTAAAAAAAAAAGTAAAGCCATATAAGGAGAGAGAGTGACAAGCATTCTACTCTAAAGAGGGTGGTCAAGGACGTCCTCTCTGAAAAGGTGACATTTGAGTAGAATTAAAGGAACTGAGAGAGGGAGGGCTGTGGGTATCTAGAAGAAGAGAATGCTAACAATAAATCAGAAGAGGCCAGTGTGCCAGGTCCAGAGGGAGCATAAGAGAGTGCCGCCCCTTGCAATTTTTCTTATTTGAATCCTTTTCGTCAGGTTTGACATCAGCATTAACCTACCTTGAGTATCACCACCCATACTTGGGAGCACTGCACTCCCACAAATATCAGAGGTCTTAGATTGAAGTTTTCAGATTTAAGTCCGACTTGTGAGATTTAGGACAAAGAACTTAATTCTACAGCTTTTGGGACCTAGGACCTTATGAATTGCCAAAGCAATTAGCATGACCCTTTGTTGACACTTTAGCCGGAGTGTGTGGCATAAAATGTCAAGAGTGTATCTCATTGTCCCTACAAGACTTGAAGTTGCTAAAAGGCAGGATGCGTGTCTGATTCATCTTTGTGCCCACCTGCATGTCTTAGACTTGCCACGGACTCAAGAAATGTGTGGGGTAGATGCATTAATATGCTTCAGCAGCCCGAAGAATTCAGTGACTGTCTTAAGACAATTATATGAACGTGCAGCTTAAAACTGAATCATAAACTGACAGAGGAAAACTTGTGTGAGGTAATTAATGAGGAGGTAATAAAAATCAGACCTTCCCCCAAAGGTAGAAAAAGCAGCCAGTAGCAAGTAATCTTCCTTTAGTAATATCAGAGATTAAACATAGCCTTCTAGAACTGGGTAAGCACAGAGGAAGCATTATTCTTAGAATAATCAACATAAGCCCAGTGACAAAGAAGTGAGATAGGCCCTATGTTTAAGCAACAGACTTGGAAAACAAGTTGTTTGAAGATGTATTACAGTAATGTGCTAGAGATCAACACAGCCTGACTTATACAAGGTTATATGCCCTCGTGTGCTAGAAAAGTACAGCCAGAATTTGTGTAGGAAAAAGTCATGCTCTTTTAGCAAAGAAACTTCCAGAAATTGAGGTACCTCCACAGAAGAAGTTATAAAGTTAGTTCTGTGAGACCAGTGGGATATATTTTACGGAACTGAGAATTTGTTATGTTTTGACCATATGTGGTTGTTTTATAATAAAATTGTAGTTGACTGCCATGGTGAAAACCAGGTTTTTCTTATCCAGACGGCTGCCCATTTATTCAGATGTTGTGCAGAGAAGTATACTGCCAACATCCCGAAGTAAACCATATTATGAGCACTGATTAAGTTCTAGAACAGTATTAATACTTGACCTTGTACCCAGGGATGGGATTTTATCATCTTCCCCAGGAGTCTGAAAACCTCCATGTTGTTTTGTGGGAAAATAGTTTCTTCATTCTAAACAACCAGTTTTCAAATGGGCTTTTGAGGTTTTGTTTTTTTTTTTAATGTTCATTAACTCTTTAGTATACTTTAGTCTTTCCGGGATTTTAAAAAATTAACTTAAAATGTAGTGGTTCTTGAGTAATGGTGATTTTTTCATAATACTTGGTTATTCATAATATTGGCTATTCTCTAAAGTTTGTAGTCTGGCACTAATTAAATTTCCTTAAATAATAAAAATAGCAGAATTTCAGAATTGCTAGGGAATTTAGAGGTGATTTACTATAGGTTCCCATCCAATAGACAAATCTCTTCTATAACATCCTTGACAGATTAATATCTAGTTTACATTTGAAAAATGTGGCGATAGGGGGAAGTACTCTGTTCAATGAAATTTTTGCCAGGAAACTACAAATAAATCAGTATGTATTTATTGAACTGTGAATAGGCGCCGAGGACTATGTTTGGCTTTATGGGGAAAACAAAATAATTAAGGCTCATTTCTGCCCCAAGGAGCTTAAGGAATAGTTGGAAAGGCAAAATAACATATTCATTCATTCATTATTCCATTTTATTTTACACGCTCTGTTACATGCTAAGTTCTAACAACACAAAACTTGGTCTTGGTCTGAAGATGTTTACACTGTTACAAAGATAAACATTCATAACATCCATCTAAAGTGTAAGATAATTATAGTGTGTGTGTGCGCTCATGCACACATGTGGTCATGTTTCAATGACCATTGTTTGCAATGACTACAAAGGAGGGAGAACAGTTAAGTCTACCTGGGGAAATCAAGTTTGTCAATACTCTATATTGGATGATTTAAATTGCATTCCTGGGGGAAGGAAAGGTTATGGTGTGTTACAAAGATTACAATTTGTGAGGCAAAGTAAAATTTAATATATGTTCACTTGGAAGATTCTAGCAAAAGAAGACTCAGGGTTTTGTGTTTGTTTGTTTGTTTGTTTAATGTTAACCGAGTTTCTTCTTCCTAAAGAATAAAGAAATAAAGGCTTTTAAATATGCATAGTGACTTTTCATCATATAATAGCAAGTCCTAAACATTAGCTTTCCTAAGAAGTAAACTATGCTAACTGGCAATATTAGGGTCAGCTATTTTAAAATTGAGCTCCAAGCATATTAGTCCTTCAGACTGGTGAGAGTCTTTGCACTGATACCTAAAGCTTTAAGTTCCAACATGTTAGCATATGTTTTGGGATAATGATGTTAACTTTTAAAATATAGGTGCTATGGTGATATACAGAATTGTTGAATCACTATATTGTACACCTAAAATTAATAGAACACTTTATATTAACTGAAATTAAAATAAAAATTTAAAGGGTCCCTGGGTGACTAGTTGTGTGAGGGATGGCTTTTGGTTTCAGCTCAGGTCATGATTTCAGGGTTGTGGGAACAAGCCCTGCGTTGGCCTCTGCACTCAGCATGGAGTATGCTTGGGATTCTCTCTCTCCTCTCCCTCGGCCCCATCCCTGCTTGTGTGTGCTCTCTCAAATAAATATATCTTTAAAAAATAAAAACTTAATTAAAAAAAACAAGAAAATAAAATGTAGGTGCTAGATATTGGACTCAAAAATGCTTAATGCATGATGAGAAAATGTAGAGATGCCTCCTTCTGGATCACTTTGGTGTATGACTGTATTGGTTGGTCACTTAATTTTATATTTTTAGAAATTCTGCACCATCAGCCACAAGGCTTTTGTCTAATAAACATCATCATCATTTACCTTGTAAAAAACCTTGTAAGAAACCTCATGCTCACTGGAAATGCAAAACCTGAGTTGATTTTTATAATTTCAGCTACATCAAGTAAATTTAAAGAGAAAAGTTAAGTCTTTCCCCCAGATTTCAAACAGAAAATATGAATTCTCCCATACATGGGTTTTTAGGTAAAACACATGGCTTTTCTGAACCTCAGTGTTATTAAATAAGCAGGATAGTCATCATCTTCATTTCACAATTTATTGTGAAAAAATGGTGATAAAATAGAAATGTATTATTTTTAGTCTCTTTAATTATAGACTTCAAATGCCTTCATCTGGTACATTTTCTTATAGCCTAAGTGTGATTAGTTGAGTTCTTTGCTAAGTAGATTGAGAAAGGTCTAAGATAAAGAGCCAAATGCTCAATTCTTTTCTCTCCCAGAGCACACCACACAGGAGCTTGGTAGACAAAGGACAGGATCAGTCAAAAGAACATTTGATGAAAGCTCAGCTTTGGCCCCCAAAAGTCACTATATCCATCTTCTGCTGCACTAAGACAGACCTCAGATAAGTCACAAGGCCTTCCAGTGCCTAAGCACTGAAGGCTATATGATCTGGATGAAGAGGGGCCAAGGGGCAGCTCAAGAAGCCTCATTATCCTCTTTCCCTGCACTTCAATCTCTGCCTGCCCAGAGTGAGAAAGGGGACACTCAAGCAAGGAAGAGACCGAGGGTAGAAGGGCGGGTTAGGAGAGGGGAGGAGGGGAGGAGATTGCTGATTCACTCTAAAGCCAAGGGGAGACTTCTTTGATCTACCTTCCCCTGGCCCTCCTTGGGTACCATCTACTTCCAAGAGAGAGGCAGCTCCAGACCCATCATATCACACCACTTTCAAGGAAGAAAAGAGACTTCAGAGTGGTGACCCCTAGGAGCGCCTGGGTGGCTCAGTCATTAAGTGTCTGCCTTAGGTTCAGGTCAAGATCTCAGGGTCCTGGGATCAAGCCCTGCACTGGGCTCCCTGCTCAGCAGGAAGCCTGCTTCTCCCTCTGCCCTTGCCTGTGTTCCCTCTCTCGCCGTGTTTCTCTGTCAAATAAATAAAATCTTAAAAAAAAAAAAAAGTGAGTCCCAAGGGAAGCTCTAAAGAAAGAGTCCAAACGAACTAATCTTAAGAGCCTGCCACTCTTATGAGCACCGAGCTTCACTACTTTCCCTTTAATGCTACTGTCGTTACTAGCCCCATTTTTCCTAGAAAGTAGGAATAAAGAAGAGTCTTGCGTTCTGCCCAGAGGTCAACTGTCTAGATAAGTCAGAAAAATATCGGTAACTGAAATTCACCCTACATGTAAAAGATATATTTACCTGGAAGGTGTGGAATTTTTCTTATCCAAGTTAATGATATTTCTGGAGTCCAGATAGGTTAGCTTCCCAAAAGCATGATGATTTCCTGCCATCCAGCAAACCTAATGACTAAGAATTGTCATGTCTCTTGCCTTACCTGCTAGCTTCCCATGACGTCATAACAGGGTACAGGAATTCTCTCATAAACGATAACCTCTGTTCCTTCACATAAAATTGACCACAGCCTTGACATCATTCACTTGCTGAGTACTGTAGCAATTTTTCTTGGATTATTAGAGTAAATTTCTGAAATAAATGACTTTTTTTAAAAAATCCCTTCAGTACAATTTTTTTGTTTGTATGCTTGCATTGTTTAGAATTATGCATTTTTGTGCTGGTTTACAGCACTGTTGTCTAGATAGCCCAGAGGATTTATGTTTCTCTTAGGACTCCTCCAGTTTCTTTCATCTTAGTCCTGTTCACACATTTATCTGTGAACTACAAGGTATCCAGGGATAAGTCAGTTGAATGCAGAACTAGGATTTCAGTTCCTGTAGATTGCCTCAAAAAGATCCTTCCCTTCATTATTTCAAGAGCATAACTATAAATATTTTAAATTCCACAGGCAACTGAAACAAACTCTCTCTATCGTGAGCCATTTACTGTAGTTTCCTAATATTTATCCATAGTTTTTTTTTAAATTCTCTCATGTGGTTTTGACTTTGAAATGCTTTCCACTTAAATCCTAAATTGCTATGAATCAAATAATTCACTAGTCCATTTGGCTTATGGAAAAATGCCATGAAGCAAAAGCAGTTTTGAATCTGATCCATTCACTCATTTTTTAATTCTTTTTTCCCTAATTCCTTTTGCATCCCGGTGCAGCCAACCTCAAATGGAGAAGAAAGCACAATGTAGATACCACTAAGATATAGGAAATGAGAGCATCCTTGATGACTAGAAAGTTTCAGACTCACCAAAGGTTTCAAAAATTAATATTTGGGGCACTGGGTGGCTCAGTCAGTTAAGCAACCAACTCTGGATTTTGGCTCAGGTTGTGATCTCAGGGTTGTGAGATCAAGCCCTGCGTTGGGGCTCTGCACTGGGCATGGAGTCTGCTTAGGATTCTCTCTCTCCTTCTCCCCCTTCCCCACCACACTCACAAAATCGTACCTGCACTCTCTCTAAAAATAGTCAATTAAAATAACATTTATAATATGTGTAGTCATCCTCACCCTCGAAAAGTCAGTGTATTTACAGTGGTAGGAGAATCACCTTTATTAAGGGAAGTATCAAATGTAGACATGATTCTAAGGCAGATGTGATGGTTTCTTTCTGACTGAGGAATAAATGGATAGTGCCTCCCAAATCTGGCCCCCTCTTTGTGTATCTCAAATGAGTAAACACTCAGCTCCGGCTTTAGGAATCACGAGGCAGACATCATTTGGCAATTTGGAAGATGTGTGAAATGAATTGTTTCATCTCAGAGGAAGGTAGCTCCAACACGTATTTTCCAGATGTTCACTGGCATCCGATTTTATAAGTGTGCATGCTTAACATTGTCATGGTTTGTTTCCCTTTGGTGGGAAAATGTGTTTGCTTATTCACCTTTTATTTATTGCATACCTAATTTGTACCAGGCAGTGTTAGTTAAGGATGGAGTCAACGTTTAGAGAGCTTGCTGGTCTAGGAGGTAAAATGATGAGCAATTATGCTGTTTCCTTAGGTACTATGATAGGGGGCAAACGAGGGCTTGAAAAACTGTCCAGTTCCTTTTTTTTTTTTTTTTTAAGATTTTATTTTAAAGAGAGCATGGATGAACAAACTGGCAGTGGGAGGGACAGAGGGAGGGGGAGAAGCAGACTCCTGATAGAGCAGGGAGCCTGACTACTGGGGGGCTCAATCCCAGAACCCCGGGATCATGACCTGAGCTGAAGGCAGCTACCTAACCATTTAACCAACCAAGCCACCCAGGCTCCCTGTTCTTGTTCTGTTTAACTCTATGTCCTTATTCTATATGGTAATAACTCCAGAAACTATACTTTAACTTTTTCAGCCTTTAATTCTTCTCCCAGACTAATGGTATTTGAGTCCCTCAAGCACAGAAATTTCTGATAATGCAGGATCGGAGAAGAAGTGCTTGATGCCTGGGTTTCAGTCAGTACAGATGAACCCTATAGCAAGTGAACTATTGCTATACCTTACTACCGAGAGAATTCATGAATCCAAAAATTCACGTTTTAATCAGTCCATCCCTCCATTCCCTTGAATTTGGCTTCAAGGACATCAGAATTCCATGCATCAGAAGTGCCAGGGTATGACTTTTTTTCTTCTTCTCCTTTTCCCATTGCTGTCGAGGAAATGAGCAACCAATAAAAACAGACATTTTACTCAGCCTTTGTGTTTGTTAATAAACACCTTAAAATTGGGAACTTTGCTTAAGACTGGTGTTTTCTTCTCTCTCTTCCTTGTTACTCTCTGGCTATAGGTACACTTCCTCCATACAGTGTCTTATTACCTGTCCATCACATAAGATTTAAGCACCATCCTTAAAGAGAAGGCAGATGCAACACACACGGCACACAGGGAACCCCACACTCTCACAGTTATGCGTTCCCATTTCCCCTGGAGACAGGCTCTGGTTTGTGCTGGTGAGAGGGATGCTGGGTACGTTACTCAGGGATGTCTGTGTCTGTGCTCCCGCGGTGACTGCCCCCAAATGTACACACACCAGCCTTGGAGAATAGCAAGACATATGAATCAGACATTTGCTGAGAATGAACCCATTTCGATGTTCACCCCTCTAGAACCACCTCTCCTACCTTTTCAGTTCCTTCTCTTTCTCACCAAGATGTTTTTGTGCCTAAAATATTTCCACCGGTTAGTCCTGAAGTGAAATCTGCATTTTCAAGGTGAATCCTGTCACTGATGGAGGCAAATATTGTCTCTTGAGAATAGGTGCTTTCTTTATCTTCTAGCACCTTGTTTCTGGGAGAGTTAAGTTTGTATGTCAACTGATAACTTCGATACATGAATGTTAACTTCATTCCCTTTTATCTCTCTCCCTTCTGCGGGGGAAAATTGAGTCTATCTCAGAAAGAATGAGCCACACTCCATCTTTCCCTTCTTTTCTCTGGCTCTTCCCATGCAACTCTTTGTTCCTGCATCTGGGCCCACGAGGTTCTGACCTTAACCCTCCCATAATCTATCCAAGCCCAGTAGCTTCAAGGTCCAAGTGAAGGTGCTCCAATCCCATGAAGCCTACCCCCTTCACTCCAAGCCTGAGTGCTCATTGTACTTACCACACCATTCACTTGGTGTATACATGCCTTGTTTGCACCCCTGTATGACTTTTTGTGTGACTCTTTATGTCTCTCCAATAGAGCCAGAAGTGCTTTTAGAAGAGTAAACCTTGGTTATGCCTCCTTGATTTTCCTATGATGCTTAACATAGAGTGGATATTCAAGAAATTCTAGCTGAGGGGTGCCTAGATGGCTCAGTGGGTTAAAGCCTCTGCCTTCAGCTCGGGTTATGATCCCAGGATCCTGGGATAGAGCCCCATACCGGGCTCTCTGTTCAGCAGGAACCCTGCTTCTCCCTCTCCCTCTCCCTCTGCCTGCCTCTCTGCCTACTTGTGATCTCTGTCTGTCAAGTAAATAAATAAAATCTTAAAAAAAAAAAAAAGAAGTTCTAGCTGATAAAACTAAAACTACTCTATCCTTAGTATCTCTGAACAAGTCCTGGGAAATAGGTCTTTAGGATCTGTTTCTTGCTAGGTCATTCTTGGGTTAGGAGAGTTTTTGTTTTGTTTTGTTTTAATGTCAGATTGGGCAAATCTGGATGATTAGCTGTGGGGTAGAACCCTTTGGAATCAACTGTATTTGAATCTGTGGGGTGGGTTTATCACCTTCATATTGGCCCATCTGCCTCTTTGTGGCTACCATCTACCTGATTGTAACTAGAACATAACCAAGTTAAAGTACTACCTCTTTGGGACGTCTAGGTGGCTCAGTCATTTAAGCATCGGCCTTTGGCTCTGGTCCAAGTCCCACATCAGGCTCCTTGCTCAGCGGGGCACCTACTTCTCCTGCTGCCTGCTGCTCTCTTGCTCTAGCTCTCGCTCTGACAAGTAAATAAAATCTTAAAAAAATAAATAAAGCACTACTTCTTTAAAGAATCAACCCCTGTTTAAAGAATATGCCTGGATCACAAGTTAGCATGTTGGAACACCTGCCATTTTATCATACGCAGCAAATGTTCTCACTTCTTTTAGTGGTAATATACTCATAACTGTGACTTAAAGTCTAGATGAGAGAAATAATCTTGGGTTCTAATGTACAAAAAAGGAGTAATGGACTTAATTGTTGAGGTTGTAGGACAATACGTACTCTCATGCTGTTATTGGGAGATGCATAAATAATTCAGCCTTTGTGTGGTGGGGGGAGGGATTTGGCATGACAGGTGTACCTTGTCTGGCACTACCCAAGTAATGCTGATTCTTCATAGTCTTGAGACTGAATTTTCATATTAAAACACACACACACACACAAACACACACACACACACACACATTTTTCTTCTGGAAAATATCCTAAAGCAAGTGTTATACTTGAAAACACTTGCTCTGTTCAATGTAGGTAGCCACGATAAAGTGTAAGAGGAGATTTTTAAAAATTGCCTATGTGGACTCGAAAACAAGAGAGCATTTCTGTGGAGCAGGAATGGTCTATTGAGTGGGGCTGAGCTGAAGTGACTACCAGGCTGTGAGCCAAGGACAGGCAGTAGCAGTCATGGGCTGCGCTCCTGCCAGCAAGGGGAGCTAAAAATGCACAAAACAAGATAAGAGACCAGAGCCTGGTCACTGTTTGAAGCCAAAGGCCCCCACTCCCCGAAAGGAAGCTGAAAAGAATGACAAATAACTGGGTGGTGGACTGGTACTTCTGAGGAAATTGAGCCTCCCAACTAGGAGTAGAGCCAGCCTGCCTGCTGTTTCCCAACCGGATCTGTGAGACCCTGACATGGAAGTGGAACACCAGAACGCCATGATAAGAGCCAATGGTGGGTTGAGGGGCTGGGGGTTGGGGCAGGAAACCACAAAAGAGCACACAGGAGATGGTGGAAGACAATCTTCGCCTCAGAACCAGCCCCCACTGAGGGCACAGGAAGAAAACTACTCTCAGAGAAGGCTCTCAACAAAATTAGCCGATGGGCCATTGATTCACCTGAGACCAAATAATGAACCAAATAATGAAGTTCAAGCAAATATACTTAGAGTGGTCAAAGAGAGAAAGATATACCATTAAAAATTGGGGAGCTGTGACAGAAGAGCAAATGGATAGAAAACATTTAGAAATAAAAAAGTTACTGGATTTAAAAATATGAAAAATAAGACTATGAATTCGCTAAGATTCTGGAGTTTACCCAGATTAAAATTAAATTAAAAAGCACCCACACCCATGGGTAATCCCTGAGAGGTTCTAACATCCATCTAATAGGAATGATGGGGGGAAAATGGAAGAAATGATAGAGCAAGTGTGTAAGCAATATTTAAGGAAATTTTGGTAAAGTTTTCCAAAACTGAAGAAAGTTTAGTCCTGAGCTACAGATATTGAGCAGGATTAATCCATGTATATTCAAAATTAAAGTGAAATTGTAGAGGATCTGGGATTAAAGGCAAGATCTTAAAAGCTACCGTAGAGAAAGCTAGATTGCCCACTAAAGAACAAACTCAATCAGACAGCAGGCTTCCCAGCAGTGAAAATAGAGGGCAGAAGAAGATGGACTAGTATTCTAAATGCGGAAGGGAAACTGTCAACAGAGAATTTTATAGAATGAAAGCAATAGAGACATGTTCAGATACATAAGGCATATGAAATTTCAGTCCACAGACCCTTATTAAAAGAACTATTAAGGGATTTACTTAGAGAAGATGCAGGAACCTAAGAAAACTGGTGAGCTCATGATTTCATAAACCTACAAATAACCTCAACCAACTATAGGTCATTTTTTTTAAAATGTGTTTCAGGAGAAAACTGAAACAAAGCCCAAGAACAGCACAATGGGGTAGTTCACTGGGTAGTTCAAACATTCTTGGGGGCAGGGTTGCAATACTGAGAACTTTAAAAATGTATGTTTTAAGAAATTATAGGTAGCTTCTTTCTAGAAATACAGTCTACACCTTACTAACCAGGTGAGGCAGGTTGAGAACTAACTAGTGGTGTGATCAGTGCAGCAAAAGGCAGGAAGAAGGAAAGGGATATATAAAAATTTAAAAAATACAGAAACAAGTCCAAATACTAGTAAATTTCCAAATATGAGTGAGCAAAATAATGTAATGGGTTAAATTCACTGTAAAAAGAAAGGGTGATTTAAAAAAAAAAGAAGAAGAAGAAGAAGAAGAAAAGGTGATTAGTTTGGATTTTTCTTTTTTTAAGATCCATAAGAGAGACACCTAAAAAATAAAACAAAATCACAGACGGGTACAAGGTCTGTGAAAGAACAATTTTTTTTTTTAAGATTTTATTTATTTGACAGACAGAGATCACAAGTAGGCAGAGAGGCAGGCAGAGAGAGAGGAGGAAGCAGGCTCCCCGCTGAGCAGAGAGCCCAATGCAAGGCTCAATCCCAGGGTCCTGGGATCATGACCTGAGCTGAAGGCAGAGGCTTTAACCCACTGAGCCACCCAGGCGCCCCAAACAATATATTTTTTTTTAAAGCTGGTGGGGTATTGTTAATATTAGATTGCATTTAACCCTGCCATCTTCAAGAATGCACTCTTTATCAAAACAAGGTCTACATTTGAGTTTTAAAACTTGCATAATACTTGTAACCGCCACCACAAACAGGATACAGAAGACCTCAATCGCCCAAGGCATTCCTCGTGCCAAAACTTTGCCAAGAACCTCTGGTGACTGCCCGTCGTTCTCTGTCCCATTTTGTAGAATTCCATATAAAGTGAGACGGCGTGTCATTTTTTGACATTGACATTGGTTTCAGTAGAAAAATTACCTAAATGCATGTCATCATTGAAATGTTTTTAGTAAATTATAGCATATCCACACTAGGAATTCTCTGATCCTCAAAATGAAATAGAGCCCTGTGTGCCAACATGTTAGAGTCTTCAGGACATAAAAGCTCAAGGTGCAGGAACAGTCCATATAGTGAGATTCTATGCGTTTATATGTCATACATATGCAAATGCACAGATAGAGATCTGGAAGA
>ML097818.1:14265-50832 GCA_003697995.1 Taxidea taxus jeffersonii
CAGACTCACCAGGCTTTCTAAGGAATGGCACAAAGGTAGGAAAGGAGGAAAGAAGGACTCTACCATCTGTGTTTTTAAAAAAAAAAGGTTTATGATAGCAAATAATAAAAATATTTAGGCATAACATTAAGTGTCCAAAATCTATGTAAGGAAAGCTATAGAACACTCTTGGAAGTCTTCAAATTGAATGGGAACAAATGGAAACACACCATGGAGAAGAAGAATCAATGCCATAAAGATGTTAGTTCTTCCTAAACTAATTTATAAATGTAATTTAAGTCCAGTAAAAATACCATCAAGGTTTTTTTTTTCCCCCTTCTGGGTCTAGGCAAGTTGATTATAAAGTTCATTGTGAAAGACAAGCGGGGGTGGGGGTGGGGGTGTTTGAGCAGTTATCACACTGACTGCTGATTAGTTTTCTTTCTCCGGTGCTTGACCTTGAAGGCCTTATTGCTCTTGGTAACCCTAACATATTATCTGACATAGAGGAGAGAGGCCAAAATACTTGCCTGCTCCAGAGGGCACACACAGAACTACTCCACTCTCCTGTTCTGCCCTCCCATCAACGTCCTCCCTATCTCTCGGGTGTTAGAGATTAGCTGGCACTTACTTCTGTTGCTCTGTCTTTGTTATTTCAAGCAGCTTCTCTGAAGCTAAGTGGTTTGGTTTTGTTCTGTTTTGTTTTAACCTCTGCTCTTTGGTGTCTCATTCATGCAAATGTGATACGTTTTTGTTACCACAGGTGGGTTCTGCTTTTCACCGCACTGCGGTTTCTGGAAATTGTCTAAATTAAGCATATCTTGTTTTTACATTATCATAGTGGTTGTTATAATTCTGACAAAGTACTGAGACTCAAATAACTGTCATCAAAGCTGCCTCAGACACTCTAAGACAGAGGCATGACCACTAATGTTTTAAAATAATGACAGTTACCACCCAAAGGCTTGACTGTGTGAGGCATTTCAATAGGTGATGATAGGCGATGTAGTACGCCCATATTCCACTTAAAAATGCATCTCTTTGCTGGTATAAATTTGATAATTATGATCTGAAATATTTTATTTCCTTTCCTAGATCTGTTTCAAGCATGCTTTGGATGGGCTGTTATCCTTTTTTAAGGCAGCTTGAATTTTCGCTTTCTTTCGAAAACACATCAAGTTTCATTTTCCCCCCTAAACGCAGCTGTTATGTTATCTCAAAATAATTTACAGATGAGAATTTATGAGTCCAGATTTTACTGAGCCCATTTCTGCAAACCCTGAAACCCTTGGATTCCTTTTCCAGAAACATTACCTAGATATTATCACAGTGATGGAACAATTTTACCTGTATATTTTTATCCCTCCGGGCCTTTTGTTGAAAGGCATTGAAAGAGCATTTTATACATGTTTGTCACCTAGACATTAGCTGCTCCTTATGATCCAGACCATGATGAATCAAATTCCAGCCCCTGGCCCCATGACCCTCTCCAAGTTCTACAGACTCCTGGAAGGATTTGGTTCTCATGGTCCTCATTCCTGCTGCCATGGAAACAGTTTAGATCACAGATTTTTACCATGGCAGGCAAATTCTCCCTGTCTGTACAGATTTAATCCAAACATGATAGTTTGTTCCTTTTTGTTGTGATTTTTATAAAATTAACTCACAAAAGCTCTGTGTGCATGTGTGTGTCTGTGTCTGTGTAGCAGATTTTACCAAAGTTTTGGGCAAGACTGAAAGGTATTTATATCTCAAAATAGAAATAATGAGTATACACTCCAGCCTCCCACTTTCTTTGATTCCTGCCTGACCCATTTTCTTTGATTCCAGCCCCTCTTTTCTCTGCTGACTCACCTCCTCCCACCTCCAAGTTCATCCCAATATAGTATAGGGTTGGCTATCTTTGTTGCCATGTGCATCTGACCTTTGCTCTCAGTGACTCACCTTATTCTGGATACCTCCCTTCCCGGTTCCCAAACCAACTCAGATTTTTTCCTTAACACAGATGATTTTTATTCAAGAATTATTCTTATATTTGCCTTTAGAATAATAACTTTCTCACCTTGCTCTATTTTTGGATTGGATTCTCTGGTTTATCTTGCTTTTCCATTTTTTTTCTCTCCCCCCACCCCATTTTCCCTGCCTAAACACGCATTGTAGCTATGGGTCTCAAGCCCTTTTCCTCCAAACGCATTCTGAGGGTTGCCTCTGGATGAAAATGGTGGAATTCCTCTGCCTTGTAATGTGTGTGTGTGTGTGTGTGTGTGTGTGTGTGTGTGTATGAGCTGGTGATGAGTGAGTAGGGGGCCTGGAGGAGTGGCTTCATCCCTGCTCACCCCCCAGCCACTCTCCCTCAGTCCTGCTCCAGCAGCCTGGAACCCTGAGGATCCATGTTGCTGCCTTTCTGTAAGGTTCGTTTGGTGCTCTAATCTTTAAAAGATTGATAAATGTACAGAGAAGTGAGGTATATAGGTTTAATTAACAAATTTCTCCAAAAAAGCAGAAAAGAGGAAACAAAGAATTTCAAGTTCTTACAAGATACTCTTTTTTACAAAGATACCACAAAGCACCCTGTGCCGTTTGTTGTGGTTGAGGCTGCTGTTTTAAGGAAGCCTGGCTGCCTTACTTTTGTCTGTCTTTCCCTTTTTTACCATGCCTTTGAAAATGCAGATCCTTCACCCAGTTCTTCTCAACGCTACCATGTTCAGAAATACTGTGTCTCTTTAACATGGAGGCAACTTCCTTCTCCATCCCGTGGCCATTTTACTGTTTAAATCCTCACACTGAACCCACCCTGTTCCTTCTCATAGTCCTGGATTAGGCAACCTACTGTCACATTTTTGGGGAATTCTACTCTGAGCTGCGTCTCAGCTGGAGTCTTCTGACGAGATGTTCTCTCAGCCACAGGAGCAACTCTTGTCCTTAGCAACTGAATTCCAGGATTTTTTCTACTCTGTACTCACTTCTGAACAGTTAACAGCTGCTGGAAAACAGATCACCGTCCTTCCCCTCCTGCAACTGAAGTAGGCACATTTTAAAAATTGTCTTCATGGGGTGCCTGGGTGGCTCAATGGGTTAAAGCCTCTGCCTTCGGCTCCAGTCATGATCCCAGGGTCCTGGGATGGGGCCCCACATCAGGCTCTCTGCTTAGCAGGGAGTCTGCTTCCTCCTCTCTCTGCCTGCCTCTCTGCCTACCTGTGATCTCTTGTCTGTCAAATAAATAAATAAAATCTTTTTAAAAAATAAAATAAAATAAAAATTGTCTTCATGAAGATTGAAAAAGAAATCTGGCATCAGAAGACTAAAAGGAACTTGGGGAGGTCAGCTCTGTCTCCCTCCCCTACTCTGGGCTGTTCTCTGTGAAGCCCTCTCAGCAGAAGCTCGGTGAGATGAGAAGACGTGTGGAAGGGTAGAAGAACACTAGGCTGTAAACAGAAGACAGGTTTAAATTCCTGCTATGTGAACTTGGACAAGTTACTGACATTCTCTGAACCTTAGCTGGTTTTTTCTTCTGTAGAATGGCAAGAATATGACCTGCCTCTCTCCTTAGCATGGCAGATGCTAGCCGATTGGGTACCTTTATGCAGAATATTAAAAGGTAGCCCCACCTTGTGACCATAGATAGCCCCAAGAGGATGGGGCTTCCATCCAGCTGAGGGGAGCCCAGCAGGAGTTCATCCCACCCTTGTTTGCCCCATTTGCTTGGCACCCTCATGTAATGCCTATCCTGAAACCCTGTGCAAGCAAGCTCCACAAGTCTATCATCTTCCTCCATTAGGAACAAGCCTGGGGAAGTGCTGGGCAAGGGGCCAGGAACGGGGTCTGCCTGGCTACTTGGCAGGGAGTTAACACTTTAAAAAGGTGCCTGCCTTTTTACCTTCTGATCTTGCTTCCACAAACCAAGTCTTCTGTGTTTTTATCACAACACTAACAATGCCATATGAACACAGTAGCTCGAAGGTGTCACTCTTGGGTAAAGTGCTTAAGGAAGCACTCCCTTTGCCTGCTCATCTCCCACCCCTTCCTTCTGCTTACTACACAGACTGTTGGAGCATTAAATGAGACCACGAGCAGGAATGCATCCAGAACATGACCCCAAAGGCCAAACTGCTTATTTGTCTCTCTTCTACATTCCTTAAGGGTAGTCTGCCATTTGTCTAGATGTCCTCCTGCTATTTTCTATTCCAGGGGTTTCCAAGGTAGAGTGCTTGAACCCCCAGAAATGCAAAGGGTGTGCATTGAGATGTGAGATAAAAATGGAAACTCTTATTCAGACAGGCACACCTCATTTTATCACACTTCGCAGATACTGTGTTTTTCACAAATGGAAGAGTTGTGGCAATCCTGTGTTGAGCATGTCTGTTGGCCACATTTTTCCACCAGCATTTACTTGCCTCCTGTCTCAGTGTCACATTTTGGTAATTCTTCCAATGTTTCAAACTTCTTCATTATTATTATATTTGCTATGGTGATCCATGACCAGTGATTATAAATTGCTGAAAGCTCAGATGACGGTGGACATTTTTTTTAATATGACACTTTTTGCCCTCTTAATAGACTGTAACACAGTGTAAATGTAACTCTTCTGTGCCCTGGAAAACCAAAAAATTCATTTGACTCACTGTGTTGCAGTATTTGCTTTATGGTGGTAGTCTGGAACCCAACCTGCAGGATCTTCAAGGTATACCTGTATTTATTTTAAGCTTAAGGGAAAGGAATTAAGGTTTTCTAATATTTCACATATGGCTCAACAGTGCTTTGTGGGTATAATTATGAATAGACATACATATACTGAGTGGGCACACTCAATTTTTTCTCTGACATAGGTAAATGATAAAAATGCTTGAAGACCGGGGCGCCTGGGTGGCTCAGTGGGTTAAGCCTCTGCCTTCGGCTCAGGTCATGATCCCAGGGTCCTGGGTCCGCATCGGGCTCTCTGCTCAGCAGGGAGCCTGCTTCCCCCCAAACCTGCCTTTCTCTCTGCCTATTTGTGATCCCCCCCATTCTCTGTTAAATAAACAAATATTTTTTTAAAAAATGCTTGAAGACCACTGTTCAGTTCCTATACCTCTGTGGCCACCAGATTCTAGAAACGCAGTCACATGTGTGATTTATTCCTAGCTTCTCCTGATTGACATAGTAAATAATTGCTCCCCACTTTATCTTCTTGGACAGAGCTTTGTTACTCTTGTAGTGAGACTTCCTCTCTTCCCCTTAACCTCATTCTTTCATTGTTATCTGCATAGGGTCTTGAAGAAGTAAGCTCTTTTCCTGGAACATAATTTGCACATGCTAATTTATTATGATAAAGTCAGGTTGGCATCTTTTTTGTTTAATTTTAGAAATGCAGTACAGTAAAATAAGAATGTGGGCTCTGGGTCCAGGTGGCCTGAACAAGATGACAGTAGCAAGTGACTTAACTTCTCTGTGCCTTGATCTCCTCAATGGTGAGACTGTTCCTCCCGGTTGATTCAAACAGTATTTTTGCCTCCTGCTCCCTCATCTGCAAGAAGATGCCTTCTCTCTTACCCAAATATCAATGGTAGGAGACTCCTGAACATTCTCAGGGCTTACTATTTTTTTTCCCAACAAATTGTAGTATTGGTAGACAGATAAAAGTTTTCAATGTAATGTCTTGTGTGAAAAGCCAGCAAGTTTAAACCTAATTGTTTTACTATGGAGTGCTTCTGTATTCTTCCATATCTCTCTGTGGAGAGATGAAACGGTCTTTATAAAAGCTTAGTGAATTCCCATTATGAAGACCATTTGCATTCATCTATGCATGCAATCCAGGATATGGGTAGAAAGTAAAGGGGAGATGATCAAGACAGGAAGTTCTTCCACATTTCCTCCTGCCAATCCTGTTAATTCCCATACACAACCCCATCTAATCCAGGAGCCATCCAGTTCAAGATTGAGTCTAAGGGGATATATTTCCCACGCCAATAACTAATTCTCCCAGGCTCCAGGGAGAGAAGAAATGCAAAATTTTAAAACACACCAATGTTCTCTAAATACTTACTTTGTTGTAAGTTCTTCTGTGGCCTAAGAAAACCACTGTGTTCTATGTCATAACTTAGACTTGACGAGCAAAGTCAAATATTTCATTTCCCAGCACTTGGGCAGGGAATGAAATCCTGGTGCCGGAATCGAACATTATATTCTCCAGCCGAAGGAAATGGACGTTTATTGGATGTTATTGCTGCTGTCTTCACACTAACGACATTATCAGAGCTCTTTGAATAATATAATTCGAAAATATTACTTCTGTGTTTCAGGTCATGCAAGACAAGATCATCTGCCTTCCAAAAAGAGTCCAGCCTTCTCAGAACCACTCTTCCATGTCCAATGTCTCTCAAGCAGTTGCCAGCACCACCCCGCTGCCTCCCCCTAAGCCGTCTCCTACCAACCCTGCCACTGTGGAGATGAAAGGACTCAAAACAGACCTGGACCTCCAGCAGTACAGTTTTATAAACCAGATGTGTTACGAGCGAGCCCTCCACTGGTATGCCAAGTATTTCCCTTACCTAGTCCTCATCCATACCCTGGTCTTCATGCTCTGCAGCAACTTTTGGTTCAAGTTCCCTGGCTCCAGCTCCAAAATAGAACATTTCATCTCGATCCTGGGGAAGTGTTTTGACTCCCCTTGGACCACACGGGCTTTATCAGAAGTGTCTGGGGAGGATTCAGAGGAAAAGGACAACAGGAAGAACAACATGAGCAGGTCCAACACCATCCAGTCTGGTCCGGAAGGCAGCCTGGTCAACTCTCAGTCATTAAAGTCCATCCCTGAGAAGTTCGTGGTTGACAAGTCCACAGCGGGAGCTCTGGATAAGAAGGAAGGTGAGCAAGCGAAGGCCTTGTTTGAGAAGGTGAAGAAGTTTAGGCTGCATGTCGAAGAAGGCGATATACTCTATGCTATGTATGTTCGCCAGACTGTGCTGAAGGTTATAAAATTCCTCATCATCATTGCGTACAATAGCGCCCTGGTTTCCAAAGTTCAGTTTACCGTGGACTGTAATGTTGACATTCAGGACATGACCGGATATAAAAATTTTTCTTGTAATCACACCATGGCCCACTTGTTCTCAAAACTGTCCTTTTGCTACCTGTGTTTTGTAAGCATCTACGGACTGACGTGCCTTTACACCTTATACTGGCTGTTCTACCGTTCTCTACGGGAATACTCTTTCGAGTATGTCCGCCAGGAGACCGGCATTGACGACATTCCGGATGTGAAAAATGACTTTGCTTTCATGCTTCATATGATAGATCAGTATGACCCACTGTATTCCAAGAGATTTGCAGTGTTCCTGTCTGAAGTGAGCGAGAACAAATTAAAGCAGCTGAACTTAAATAACGAGTGGACTCCCGATAAACTGAGGCAGAAGCTGCAGGTGAATGCCCATAACCGGTTGGAATTGCCTCTTATCATGCTCTCCGGCCTTCCAGACACGGTCTTTGAGATCACAGAGCTGCAGTCTCTAAAACTTGAAATCATCAAGAACGTGATGATACCAGCCACCATCGCGCAGCTCGAGAATCTCCAAGAGCTCTCTCTCCACCAGTGCTCAGTCAAAATCCACAGTGCGGCGCTCTCCTTCCTGAAGGAGAACCTCAAGGTCCTGAGCGTCAAGTTTGATGACCTGAGGGAGCTGCCTCCCTGGATGTACGGGCTCCGGAATCTGGAAGAGCTCTACCTGGTCGGCTCTCTAAGTCACGATATCTCCAAAAACGTCACCCTTGAGTCTCTGCGGGATCTCAAAAGCCTTAAAATTCTCTCTATCAAAAGCAACATTTCCAAGATCCCTCAGGCCGTGGTGGACGTTTCCAGCCATCTCCAGAAGATGTGCATCCATAACGACGGCAGCAAGCTGGTGATGCTCAACAATTTGAAGAAGATGACCAATCTGACGGAGCTAGAGCTGGTCCACTGCGACCTGGAGCGCATTCCCCACGCCGTGTTCAGTCTGCTCAGCCTCCAGGAACTGGACCTCAAAGAGAATAATCTGAAGTCCATAGAGGAAATCGTTAGCTTTCAGCACTTGAGAAAGCTGACAGTGCTCAAACTGTGGCACAACAGCATCACGTACATCCCGGAGCACATCAAGAAGCTCACCAGCCTGGAGCGCCTGGCCTTCAGTCACAACAAAATAGAGGTGCTGCCTTCCCACCTCTTCCTGTGTAACAAAATCCGGTATTTGGACTTGTCCTACAATGACATCCGGTTCATCCCACCCGAAATCGGAGTTCTGCAGAGTTTACAGTACTTCTCCATCACTTGTAACAAAGTGGAGAGCCTTCCAGATGAACTCTACTTCTGCAAGAAACTGAAAACCCTGAAGATCGGGAAAAACAGCCTCTCGGTACTTTCACCGAAAATCGGGAATTTGTTATTTCTTTCCTACTTAGACGTTAAAGGTAATCACTTTGAAATCCTCCCTCCCGAACTGGGTGACTGTCGGGCCCTGAAGAGAGCCGGGTTGGTTGTGGAAGACGCTCTGTTTGAAACTCTGCCTTCGGACGTCCGGGAGCAAATGAAGGCAGAATAACTTCTTTTTCTTTAAAGCTTCACTGAACCGTGCTTCTACCAAATACAGTATAAATAATTAGGTAGTCTTAATGCCTTTCCTATTTTATTTTTATTTTTTTTCTTTTTCACACAACACAAAATGTACACAGAGATTGAGTAAGGAGTCTGTATTTTTTAATAAAAATTTAATTGTATTTTTTCAATACTAATATTTTAAAGTTTTATTTGTCCTGGAACCTAATGTATCTATTATTGTTTTCTACTGACAGAAACAGGTGGTTCCATCTGGGGTTTTGGTGTGTTTTCATTTCATTCTCGTGAAAGGGAGGGAATTTTAAGTTGCATGCTTTTTGGTCTTTTTAAAATAGATATTTTGCCAAGGTGATTATTTTGCTTGTTTACACCTGTCCAGGGTCCTTATATTTGTTTTCCTTGTATATGTACCAAGGAGTCTATACTAGTCATCGTCATACCGGCTGCCTTCTGCATTGGCCAAGTCCTCCGTCCTACAGAAGACTCTTCTCTGGAGGGTAAATTCACAGAAGTTCATTGCCACAGACCATTGTTTTCAAAATTTCTCCTCATCTCCTGCAGAACCCCACTTGTGTTATTTCCTATACCTGACGGTCCATGTGATCGTTAGGCTGGAATTTTGTTACATGAGTGAAGGCAGTAATCTCTTCCTTGGTGAGCTGATCTGAATTGGTCATTTCAATGTATTTTTTACATTTTACATCTAACTGATTTGTGTTCTCACCAACATTTCAAAAATATCGTTTAAAAACAAAGTACAGAGTCTCTCCTCCCCCCACCTCACCCCCGCCCTCCATCTTAATATTGCTATGTAGTACTGGTGAACCACCTTAGAGAAGCTAAATTTATTTTAATTAAAATAGGTAATTAAATTTAAAAATCAGAATCAGAAGCCTGGTTTTTATGTAATGTAATAATCTTTGATATCTTAATATGTGGGTACATCAGATGGAAAAAATATTCCCTGCTGAAGCACTCTTTGGTAGAGCTGGGGCCCTGTATCCAGGTGCGCTGGTGGCCCCAGGTGGCAATGGGGCCGGCCACCGCCTCCCATTCTGCCTGTTCCACCGAATAACCCACATCCCCATAAACCGAGCTCCCGTAACCCTGCCCATGCTGCATATGCGAGTGATGCAGGCGAGTGATGACAGGAACTCCTTCTGCTTTTTGGCTTAAAATAAGCATCTCTTTAAAATGGTCCTGTTACTTTCTTTTTTTTTTTTTTTAAGGGGTGAACAAATTGCTAAGTGGATGTCACTTAGAAAATAATTTTTGCTTGATGGTCAGCAGGGCTTTTCCTTATCTTTGTATTTAATCCAACCTAGTAGATGCATCTTGGGCAAAATCTGTTCCTGATTCTTCTGCTGTGTAGAACAGGAAAATGAAAACACGTTTTGTGCCCTCAATCCAAGACCGGTATTGCTGACTGTGGGACTTTTGTTTTATGTAGTAAATTCACACTGACTGTTTTCAGAACTCTAGTTTCATCTAAGAGAGTTTTGTGACTTAACAATGAAAGGAACTAGGAAGATGATTTGGGGTTTCAAAGTAACTGCTTTTAAATTTTACGCCTTGATCCCAGTGACTTCGCACGGTGCTGCTCTGAGTCACATACAGAACACAACTTCTAGGAACTACACGGCAGACACACGTACCTCAGTCGTGTTTGAGATGCAAAGAGATGTCACGAAGGGAAGGTTTGGGAAAGAGATGCTTTTCATTTGTTTAATAATGAAATCAAGAAGGCTGGGATGCTTTATTTTTTCTGCTCTTGTCCAAGTGTCAGAATGGTGATTTTGTATAACTTATTTCCCACCTAGAATTGAAATGATATGTTTAAAAAAGTAACATGGCTGTATTTCTTGAGGGAGAGCATATTTGATTCCAGAACATAGTTAGGATACTGGTTATGAACAATGTTTTAAGCAAACAAACTAAAGACTTGGAAGATTCTTCATGACTGAGCATGACAAAAACACCCTCTTGAAAGGTAAGCTTAAATAACTACTGGTAAAACACTGGGTGCACTATTTTTCTGGATAAAATTTGTAGTTATTTTCTATACACCTTTCAAAAGGGACCTATTCAGGTTAAAAATCATATTTGTGCTGACGTCTTTATCTGGTGTTAATTCATAATCTCACATGGGCTTCATAACTGAAGTAAGTGACTAGTAAGTAGTTTTATCACTTGTAATAATTTGCTCCCAATTCTAAAAGACTTGATTTGCTTGCTTAATGATGTCACAGGCTGACCCCTAACCTAAATTCTAAATAACAGTCCATAAATCAGTATTGTTCTGTGACTTTATGCTTTAACAAAGAAGGAAAATTCATAGATGCTTCCATTGGATTTTATAAAAATTCCAAAGTCTCAAACTTCATCTGGAGTCTCAATTTTCTGACTCTGGCCCTTTTTAATGTCGTGAGGTTTGGTTGACATTTATAAGCAAAAATTATTCAATTGCATTTAGCCTTTAAATGGGAAACTCAGGTAAATGAACTGCTGACTTTTCTAAAGTCCTTTAATGGATCAACTCAGTGTAAAAGGGGTATTTACCTAATCCCTTTCTGTATTTTACAAGTGCTCTTGCTAAAAAGGAACAACTAGCTCTATTTCTCCAACCTCTATAGGATTCATGAGAAACTGCTTCTGTCAGTGGAAAAGCACCATAAATGTTCATCATGCCTATGGCTGCTCAAAGCCCATATGATGGGTGCGCTTTCTGGTCGGTTTTCATGGTTAAGCGTAGAACGGGTATCTGTCTGGTAAGGGTTCTGCTTGAAGCAGAGCATAGAAGTATATCCCAGTGGAACACCCCTAAGAAGGCCACAGTTCAGAAAACTAGTTACGTGGTAGGTTCTTGTTTTGTTATTTTGTTTTGTTCTTCTAACACTCTTAAAGTAAATGTTTTTGATACAGTGAAACAATTGTAGGTTTTTCTTGTTCGCCCACCTGTTCCCTGCCATTACATTTCCCCCGAAGCTGCTGTAAAGAGTTCCAACAACTTACATGGCATCCTGTTCGGCAGGAAGGCCTGGAAAGTCGCTTGCTAGGAGTATTTTGTCCATTCAGAGGTGCCCCCATATCTGCCTCTTAGAGAGGGTCTGAAACAACCTGGCATCTTTCTCAGGCTACTTGGGATGAGGAAGGTCAAAGTTCTTGCAATATGCTGTCTTATGATTTCTGATATTAAGAAAAAAGAAGAGAGATTCTTTATATCTCTTCTTACTATCTCCCCCAAGAGGATTTTTGCTGTTGTTTATTTTTCTAAGTCTATCATTTTAAAAAAAGTCCATTTTAAGTAGTTTATTCTACTCTCTAATTTCCTACCAAATACCTGATCAATAGTAATGCTGTACTTACTTAAACAGTGGACATCCGTGATCCATCATGATGAAAATGGTCAGCAGTCCTTAGTAATGACTAGATAAGATAAATTTTCCTATAATTTCAATTTGTGTTCTCCCATTAACTCTGAATGTGATGATGCTCGTCAGGCAGTTGACGCTCATGGTAGGATCTCAGTAACCTCATAGTAAAGCCCCACGGTGACCTTAAGTTAGTAAAACAAGTAAGCAAAACAGCACAGTTATGAGTGAGGGAGTTTTCCTGTCAATGCAGACGCGCTGTAAGAAAACTTACAACAGTTTGGCCGACAGGCTCCACCAGACCTGCCGTTGATTTTTTCAGATTTGGGCCTCCGTGACATGCTTTGAATACAATTTCACCCCAGCCTTTCAAACGAGGTGTCCCCACTCGTTGTGTCTTCCCAGAGCCATGACGACAAAGGTGACATCCTGAAGTTCATTCCGGGGACAGGGAAGTATATCCTCCCGCCCCAGAGAATTTTTTTCTTTATCAGAAGACTGTGAAAAGGGGTACTTTGAACAACTTGTTGGCCATGTGAAGTAACAGTTCCTGTGCATGGTTTTTAAGGTAGTTATACATTTGCTCTCTCCTGAATACTAGTCCCTCTCCCACCTGATTCTGCCTCCTTGAATGAATATTTTTATTGGGGTTGAACTCCATGCCTTATGTGCTCCCTCAGGTGTTCCTCCTGCACTTGTTTTCTCCCACTGTGTTCAGACTGTGTCAAATGCTCGTAAAACTGTCCAGAAAATGCTTGAAAGTTGATTCATTGTAGTGCAAACTCCCAATAAAATGTCTTCATGTTATTTGGTTATGCAGTACACAGGAACAGAAAATAATATAAATAAAGTCATTTTTGTAATTTAAGTTGAGATTCGTCCCTTCTTGGATTACAGAAGTCATGTTTATCTTTTGCATTTCTCCCAGCGTTTGCATCTGCCCTTGTGAAGGCTCTCTGGGCTCCGCAGGAAACTGGCCCACGTGCCTTCTTTCACTTCACAGTGAGCTAGTTTCTGCAACCGTGACTAATTATTTCCTCCCTTAATTCCATGTGCTGCTGCATCTACTTCAGGTGCCCCTGGAGTTCCGTTTGAGTAATTAGCGCTTGAACATGTAGTCTGGAGGGCAATGGCGCTGCCTTTGCCAGATCAGATTATGTGATTGCTGTCCCACGTGGCCTTCAACAAACACTGTTACTGTAATGACTGTGGTTACTTAAAGGAATCAGAATGGTTCTGCTCAGCTAAGAATCATTTATCACACACACTCTGGACTTATGGAAGCCCTTTTTAAGAAAATCTTATATACCACTTATGCATAAGAAAATCGCGATTGGTGACTTTTGAAGCTAAATTGTCACTTACCGTATTTTTCTGTAGGCCTTTGTGACTCCACCGTTTTACTGACCATCAACTGATATAGCCCTTGGGAGAAAGTCTACAGGAGACAAGGAAGGATTCTGAGAGTTGCAAGAGACCCTGTGAATGTGTGCATCAGAAATTCACACAGGGGGGTGCCTGGGTGGCTCAGTGGGCTAAAGCCTCTGCCTTCGGCTCAGGTCATGATCCCAGGGTCCTGAGATCAAGCCCCATGTCGGGCTCTCTGCTGGGTAGGGAGCCTACTTCCCCATCTCTCTCTCTCTCTGCCTGCCTCTCTGCCTGCCTATGATCTCTCTGTCAAATAAATAATTTTTTTTTAAAAAAAGATTAAAAAAAAAAAAAGAAATTCACACAGGGGGGCCCCTGGGTGACTCCGGGGGTTAAGCGTCTGGCTTTGGCTCAGGTCCCTTGGGCTCCTTGCTCAGTGGGGAGCCTGCTTCTTCCTCTGCCTGCTGCTTCCCCTGCTTGTGAGCACTCTCTCTCTCTTTCTGACAAATAAATAAAATCTTTTTTTTTTAAGTTTTTTAAAAAAGGAACACACAAGATTGTGTGGCAGCTGGAGAAATTTTGAAGACATTAGCTGAGAAAGACAATAGAATGGAGACAGCTGATGATTTGTTGCAATTGTGATATGGAGAAGACTGTCTCTTAGTACCTTCCAATGTCCCATCTTCCAGTCCTTTTATTTATATACAATATTGAGATAAACACTGATGTTGAATGAATCAAGTCAGTTGTTCAGGCTAGTGAGATAGAAGCATTTCTGTTTGGGTCCAGAAGTACATAGGAGGGAAGTCACTAAAGACAATTTTAGACTCAGTGGGGGTACTCACATGGCCCCAGGCCTGCATATTTCAGAATGTAAGTTTGAATGTTATCCTCAGTACCCCAGTAGGAAAAAAGTGAGAGGCTGTACTATTTTTTATGTAAATCTTTGAATACACGCTATATACTTAAGATTTCATATTTGAGCAAAGCAAGGTACAAACATTTATATGATACCATAGATGGGAGATTATTTCCCTAGTTTAAAGATTTTACATAAAAGACAGTGTTAGGCAAAGATGTTATTACCAAATATAACTGGCCATTCTGATTATTTTGATTTAGGGAATCCTGTTAGAAAGTTTGCAAACAAGTAGAAAATGGGCTTTATTTTTTTTCTTTCAAGGAATTTATTTCAAGTTACACTTAGACATCACCATTTGAAAAAGTGTTTATTCACTTTTTAGTAATCGTTTCAGCTAATATAGTTCTTGGGAACAGTGACACAAAAGAGGCAGCATGTAATTCTTGTGTTTTATATCTCCTTTATAGTCTAAGAAAAAAACAATAAACTTCCAGCAGTGATTTTAATATAAAAAATTATATTTCTTCAATCTTAATTGCAACGATTCTTGGGATTCCTTTATGATTTTATATAGTCTTTGTGGAGTAATTTTGTTAAAATCAGACTCTAACATTTGGACAGCCTAACTCTATTAACTCATAGCCTTGGGGCTACGAGGGCCATCATCTCTGTCCAAACTGGTTCTGGGAAGCATTGTTGTACTAGGGCTGCCATAACTACCACACGCAGGGTGCTTTCCACAAACGAATGTATTGTCTCACAGTGCTAGCTCAAGATGTCCACGGGTCTGGTGGCATCCAAGGGCTGTAAGAGAAAAATCTGCTCCACGCCTCTCCTGTCTTTTGGTGGTTTGTCGGCAATCTCTGGGAATCCTTGACTTACAGATGCATCTTCACACAATCTCTGCTTTCATCTTCATTTGGTATCCTCTCTGTGTGTCCTCTGTGTTCAAACTCCCCCCGCCCCGGATTGTATTTATTTATTTGTGAGAGAGAGCACGAGCAGAGGGGGAGGGGCGGATGGAGAGGGAGAAACACTTCCCACTGAGCAGGGAGCCCGATGCTGTGCTTGATCCCAGGAGCCCAAAATCATGACCTGAGCTGAAGGCAGACACTTAACCAAAAATGAGCCACCTAGGCGCCTCGAAAGTTCCCCCCTTTTATAAAAACTCCGTCAAATTGGATTAGGGCCCATTTTAATAATTTCCTCTTAATTTGATAATCTGCAGAGAGCCTATTTTCAAATAAGGCCACATTCACATGTACCAGGGGTTACCACTTCATCATTTTGAGAGTGTTGGAGAGCAAGAATTTGTGTCCTCTTCAAGATCCCTCTAGCTGGCCTAAGAATCAAATTAATATGAGACAGATTAAGAGGAGAAATTTTTAAGAGCGTACCTATGGGGAATCCACACAGACTGGAAATTCTGAAAACAGGAAAAAGGAGGTCTATATGTCATCCTGAACTAAGGAGAAGGGGGTTGAGGTCTGGGATTTCGAAGGGAAGGAATGCAATTTACAAAGTAATAAGAGAAAGATTAGGGGATCTCAGTGGGTTAAGCCTCTGCCTTCTGCTGGGGTCCTGATCTCAGGGTCCTGGGATAGAGCCCCGCATCAAGCTCTCTGCTCAGCAGGGAGCCTGCTTCCCAGCTCCTTCTCTGCCTGCCTCTCTGCCTACCTGTGTTCTCTGTCTGTCAAATAAATAAATAAAATCTTTTAAAAAAAGATAAGAGAAGAAGAATAAGATCAGATATTTGGTAATTAGATGTTTGCCCAGCCATAGAGATAGGTCAAATAAAATTTATCTCTGCTAAAAACACTCATTCTGGGAAAGACCCCAATTTAGATTTTTCTATGTAGTTAAGGGAGAGGCAAAAATTTTCTCTTGAGCCTGCAGGTCTCAGTTACCTTCAGCTCAAAATAATCTTCCTGCCAACGTGGCCCATCTTGGGCAGCCTGTCCTTGGCCACTACAGGAGACACAATTCAATCCATAACACTAGGCAAGATGCTTCTCTTTCTTAATAAAACTGTTACATTCCAGGTTTATTAGAAACATAGGATTTGGAGCCCTTAAAGATTGGTTAATTCAGAGTTTTCAAATAGTGCTCCAAGAAGTTCTAATGCTCCAACAAAGTATCTCAGGAGGACTCGGAGACCAGATAGGGCTCCCGGTTTCATGTCTGTCCCAATTACTGTTGCCATGTAACAAACCACCCTAAAACTTTGTAGGTTAAAACGACTTACTTTCTCACACTCCCAGATTCTATGGATATGGACTTTGGAGGGCATAGCAAAAACAGCTTCTCTCTGCATCACAGCGTCTGGGACCTCATTTGGGAAGACTCAATGGCTGGGAGCTAGAATCATCTGAAGTCATCATCACTCCTACGTCTGGCATTTGATTCTGGCTGTTGACTTGAACCTCAGCTAAGCTTCTCCATTCAGCCTGAGCTTCCACACAGCATGTCAGCTTTTCGGAAATCAGAGCTCTTGTGTAAACCCTTATGGCTCCCAAGAGACTATTCTAAAAAGCGCAAAAGATGCTGTATCACCTTTTATGACCTCACTTTTGTATCATCACTTCTGCCATATTCTATTGTTTGAAACAGCTGTAAATCTGGCCCTGGTTAGGGGCAGGGGAGAGGACATACAGACCTCACCTCTCAGTGGGATAGTGTCACCTTGGAAGAATAGGGGGAACAAGAGATCCTGTGGTGGCCTCTGTGAAAATGACAGTGTCCCATCCCCCACACCAGTCTCTTCAATCAGAGGCATCACCTCTCCCTGATGAATGTCCACTAGCAACTATAGCTAGTAAATACAGGACCCACGGAGGCCACTAACACTAAGACATTTGACACACTCCTTCAGCAAATCCAGTGACTATTATAGAAAACCAGAAAATTGAGCTGACAAATATTCTTTTCACCCCTTTCCTTTGTTTCTAATTTCTTTGGGCCAGACGGGAGAGCCTGGCAGAACTGGTTACGGAATAACTGTAAGAGAGTGATCATTTCGTAGTGTTGGATCGTATCTTCAAAATCATCAACTTTGGGGGCACCTGGCTGATGCAGTTGGCAGAACATGCAACTCTTGATCTGGGGGTCCTGAGTTGGAGCCCTGCTTGGGGATAGAGTTTACTAAAATAAGTGTACACAATTTTTTTTAATCTTTGACCCTTTGATGGGGTTTAAGTGAAAGGTTCTTTCACAAATTTTATTTGACTGTTCTATGTTTCTCCAGGGACAGCCAGAGTTTCCTGCAGGGCTCAGAGACACATGTGGACACAGGGCGTGCACAGCCCTGGTCTATGACTTAGAGTAACCGGAGGAAAAGTGTCATCAGTGTCTGTGCTGGAAGGTGGAGAGAGCTGGAGCGACCCATCAGCCAGGTCCCTCAGCTGAGGCTCTTCTCCAAGCCCCGGAGGTGGTCCGGTGCCCAGCTCCGTGCGCTCCCCGGCCTCCCACAGGAGCAGGGCTGGGCAGTCGCCCACCCCCCACTTCTCTGCAGCCTTCTCTATTAGATCCCGCCCTTTCAGCTCAGAAGGAAGATTTGGGGTTAGGAAAAGTTTTCTAGGAAACAATTACTCACAAGCAAAAAGACCAGAAAAGTCCCAGAGATGTTCTCCAGCAGACAGTTTAAACTAATGACTCGCAGCTGGGCAGTGTGCCCTGTGGGGGCCCATGGGAACCCAGTCTGTGTCATGCTGCCTCAGGACCCGTGTCCTCCCTCCAGCCTATTCATCTTCAAACCATTCACTGCGGGCTCCCCTCGCTCATGTTCACCCTTGTAAAATCCACCAGCATACTTAGTTCATTTGGAAAAAAATAACTATTCAATGGCATGCTTTCCCTCATAAGGTCGTACTGCCGAGGTCAGCTGGAGTCTGAATGTCTCTTAAGATTTAGATGACATTGGCTATACCCCCATCCCAAGCCCTTTGGAAGTCCTGCGCCCTCCCCAAACCTTCACAAATTTTGGTGTGTGTATGGTTTCAGGCCACTGACTCTGAACCTTTGTTTCTATGGAATGTCTTCTATGCGTCCCCTCACGGTTCCATACATTTGATCCCTCTTCCAGACCTGGAAGAGGAGTCTGCCCCCCCTTGATTTCCCCCAACACACACACACATGCACACACGCACACACGCATGCACACACACCAAGCTTTGGTGCGTCAGGGAGACTCTAGTGAAGGTTTGGGGAGAGAGCAGAGCATTCACGAGAGCCATGCAAGCCACTTTCCAGCCTCCTATTTGTTAAAGCCCTGACCATGTCCACGAATTATTCCTCTGCCTCCCCGCCCTCCCTCCCCACCCCTCCTCCACTCCTCTTCCCCCTTTCCCCAGCCCCTTTCTCATCCTCTCACACTGAGCCCCAGCTCAAATGCTTCAGGCCAGTGAGGGCAGTTTAACTCTCCCCACTCTTCCGTGGCCTTCTGCTATGGACCTCTTCACTCACCTCTTCCACCCCCGCCACTTATCAAAGATTCTCTCAGCACAATTCCGTAAGAGGAATGCTGGCGTCTGCCCTTAAATTATTTTCTCAGCCTATTTGCTACAAGCCCTTGCTCTAGTCTGTGCCCCTCTGACTGTTCGTCCCATCTTCTTCAAAATCCCCTGCCTTTCTCCTTCCCTCTGAATATGCCAAATCTTCAGGTTTCACCCTCAGCCCTTTGTCCCCCTTGGTCCTCACAGAAGCCTTTAGCGACCTCATGACTTCCAAGTCATGTCTGTTGCCTTTCAATAGCAACACACAGAGCTGCGCCCTGGTCACCACAACCCCCCGTCTCTCACCTCCAGCTGCCTTCTGAGCATTTCCTCCTGTTCTGTCATCTCAGGCTTGACGTGTCTGAGAGCAGACCTCATTTAAGCACAACTATTGGCAACAGCCCCCCGGATGGTCTCCCCCACACACCGCTCGTCCCTCCAGCCTTGCGTTCTCCTCTTCTCTATTGCTTGACGGGTTTTCCAAAGTGTAATTCTGATCTTACCTCTCCTCTTCTCAAAACCTTCTCACTGTTTTCTTAATAGAGTCGTAGACCTTAGCCTGTGTTTCAAGGCCCACCACAATTGAGGTCTGAGCTGCATTTCCAACACAGGCCCTGGAATCCAAAGATCCTCACTATCCGCTTACCTGATATATAATCTTGAGACCATTAATGTAAACTCTCTGGTCTCTGTTTATATGAAATACATCCATATCCTGCCCCTCTCGGGAAGGACGAAAATGTTATGTATCCCCATGCTGGGATTACCTCCAAGTCTGTCCCGGCTAAACTACAGATCTATTTTCATAGTTGATCACCAGTCCTGGTTCCAATCAAGGTAGAGACAATCTGTGCTCTGGAAATTCTACCTGTATCCTGTATCCTCAGCCATAAGCCATAGCTGTTTTCAGGGTCTCTACAGTGTGACCCATGGTTTGAGAGCAAGAGAGTGAAATGAAGTGACAATGTAATCACATATGTGGTCTGCTCTGTCCCGCAGCTGTTGCTGTACTGTGAGGAGACGTGGGTGGAGTTGCAGGGAATGACTTCTTCCCTTTTCTCCAGAAGTTCAAATGTTCACGGGTAGTTGGAAATTCCAGGGGTAGAGGCTACAGCCAAGAGCCTGGCTGCCTCATAACCTCTGAATTCACACCAGAGTTGGCCTCTCATCTCTGTCACTGTCCGGATGTGTGTATTGGAGCAAATCCCTTAGCTCCTCGAGTCACAGTCTCCTCATCTATAAAAGGGACAGCAGGGAGGAGACCCCCACCTTAAGGGCTGTTGCGGTGCTTACGAGTGTGATGCATACGATGTGTCTAGCTCAGTGCTTACACTCAGGAGATTTGCAAGCATCACAGGGACTGTGAACGGAGCTCTGGGTAATGTAGGAAGCAGCCTATGGTATTGTCCATTTTCCTAAAGCCAACATGTATTTAACCCCTAGATGTGCTGGACATTGTCTTAAAGGCAGTGAGCTTGTAGGTTTGTCCTCAAGGAGCTGGAACATGGCTGGAGAGTCACAGGGAGACAGTACCCGTGGGCAGGGTGATGAGTGGGGTAGTCAATACGGAACTGCGGTACTCTGGAAACATGGGCTCTTGCACTCCACATTCCAGACACTGTCTTTGAGGTGCTGAAGGATCAAAAATGAACATGATCCCAGTCTTTAAGCAGTTCTTGGTATGATAGGAAAAGACAGCCAAGTATTCAATAGCTAGAATCAATTATAAGAGCTCACACGACACAGGAGTTCAAGGAAGGGTGTGGCAGATTCCCCTGGAGATAGGAAGGGCTTCTGGAGGCAAACCTGAGCTGAGTCTGAATGCATGTAACCCCCTCCCCGGCAGAAGTGAAAGCACTGTGGGGGAAGAGCTTTCTGTGTGGGTACAGAAGCCTGCAAAACCACAGGGTGTCAGGGAAGGATCATGAGCCATTGTAGACGTGGAAGGTGCAGGTAGGAAGACCAAAGAATGGCTCACGGGCATCCTGCAGGAGCCACCCACACCAGAGAGCTCTTGAGCTCATCCTTCAGGCAGTGGGAAATGGGAAAGAATTTAAGCCCATCCTCAGTGACATCCAAAGCCTGGATAATCTTACAAAGTCTGCCTGAGAGCTTCCTCTCTGTTTTCAAAGCCTTGCAAAAAGAAAAAAAACCACCATCTGGTCCTGCAGAAAACCAAAAGCTGTGAAGGGAAGCCAAGCGTCCTCGGCAGACTGACAATGCCCAGAGCAAACTTGGCCGCATATAATGAGACTCACAAACAAAGTGTTGCTTGAACTTGTCCTTGGCATTAGGACACCTCAGGGAAACCACCCAGCGAACTCATTCTCCTCTGCCCCTGCCTCTTCCTCTTCTTTCACACCCTAGTTTCTTCCTTTGCTTTGCTGCCATTTTTTTTTTAATAGCCCAGCTAATTGCAGGAAATTTGCCCTGTTTCAAGTCTGGAAAGTCATAAAGGAAACCACTCCATTCAACTGAACTCTAAGCGTACGTCTCAGGACCTAACTCTCCTCCTTCCTCTGCCCCTGTCCCCTCGAGGTATCAGGATGATCATGTGAAGGTGCCGTTGATCTCAGGGCACACGAGGATGTACACACTTTGTATCTCCCCAGCCCCTCTGAAGTCCGCTCCTGGGTGAGCCCAGGCTGCCTGCTTGTCCTGCAGGCTGGACAGTCCAGCCCAGGAGAAGTGGAGGAAGGTGTGGCTCGGCTCAGCCAAGCGTCCCCATTTGACCTCTTGCTCTTTTTCTGTCCCCAGAGGAAAGGTGGAGCTTTCCTGCCCACAGAACTTCATTTCCTTTACCCATTCTTCACAACACTGCATTCCTGTCCTACCTCCTGGGGAGACTGGGACTTGGTGTTTCATGTGGACAGTCCTCCACAGAATCCCTTTTTTCTCAAAACCAAGGGTTTTGATGGGCCTCCAAGGAAAAGTACAAGTTGAAAAGCGACATGTCATCCCCCTCCTCTGCTGATACCATTTCTCAGTGTGTCTCTCACTCCCTTGCCTCCCCCAAGGTAAGGCTCAGATCCTAGCAGGACCCCAGGGAACCTGCCACAGTGGGAGAATCTCTGTCACGTGCGTTCTCCCTGACCAGACCCAGGGAGCCCCTCCCTCTTCCAACCACTTCAGACACAAAGGAAGCACAGCACTGTTGAGTGTCAAACTGCTCTGGCCATGGCTGTCCAGAGAGAGGGACCAGGTGACACAACCCGGAAGTGGGGCAAATCATGCCCAGTGGGATTTACCTGAACCAAAGACAGGAGACCACAGGGAGCTGGCAAATATACTCTTCCTCCTCCAACTGATCATTCCCAAACTCAACTATTGGGTATAGCCTGCTAGAGCTGTCCCAAGTCAGCAAGAACATGGCTGTGTTTTACCATGGCCAACTCATTAACCACTATTTAGTTTCCCCCTTCTCTGCCTTGATTGTCTTTTCTCCTCATTTTTGTAACCCTCCCATTGCACCTCCCAAAGAAGCATTAGCAGGTAAGTTTTGCCCCAGACTGTTTTCTAAGGAATCTACTACCAGCAGCCCCACTGACCTCAGAATAATGCTCTGGACCCATAAATTTGTTGCTTTGTTCCTGGGCTGGCCTGAACAGGTTTATATCCACCTCTGTCCAACATACCCTAAAACCCCAAAAGAAGGGCCTTGCTTGTTTCTTTCTTGGAAAAGTTCAGATTTACAGATCTCTGGAAAACATTTAGTCAGAAGGAGAGCCATCCAAACCAGCACTGTTATCAAGAACGGGGACGAGAGGGAGATGGAAATAATCTAAGCTTCCAAAAAACAGAAAGTGTTTTTTTTAATGGGACATTTTTACAATGAAACACTGGATAGACATTGAAAATTATGTTACAGGCATATTTGTTGACATAAAAACTTAGTCATGATGTGTCAATTGTAAAAAATCAAAGTACAGCATGATCCCACATTTGCAAGAAACAAAAGTACATATATCTATGATTTTTTAATTGGGGGGTTGTTTGCCAAATGCAAACAGAAATTGTCATTTGGCAGTAAGATTAAGAGTGGGTTATCCATTGGTCTTTATATGTAACAGTATTTTTTAATTTTTTCCTCTAAGAAATACGTACTAATTGTGATTTTTTTTTAATTTAAAAGGAAAAATGTATCTTGGGCCTCTTGCTCAAAAATGCATATTCTGCCAGTAATATGCTGTAACTTAGAAGGAAAATAAGATGAAGATCCTGGAGAGATTCCAAAAGACTAATGATAACAGATAAGTTTCCATAGTCTTTTATTTTTGGTGAAAATTATTAAGAGGATATGGTTTGTAGTTGTTCCAATGATAACATGTTTGAAGTGTGAAGATATTATGTCTATATCTCTCACAAGAGAAAGGGTATAGTAGTGGGTAAATCCCACTGGGCATCTTCTGTGAGGCAGCTCATAAAGTATACCCATGTATTTAATTACTTTATTATAGTTAATCATTGTATTATTCTTTAAAATATGTGTTGCTCCTTGAACACTATTTTGGTATACTATTTGGTATACTGCTTGGTATACATTTTAGTTCTTGAGAATTTTATTAAAGATTTATTTTTTTTATTTGGAAGTGAGGGAGCACATGCACACAGTGGAGGGGTAGAGAGAAACTCAAGCAGACTCTTCACTGAGGGAGCCCAACATGGGGCTTGATCCAGGATCCTTAGATCACACCCAGAGCCAAAACCAAGAGTTGAAGGCTTAACCACTGTGCCACCTAGGTGCCCCTAGTTTTTGAGAATTTTTAAAAATAAGTCACTGCATTTGCACAGGGTGGGGCAAATGGTGGCAATCCATACTGTACACCAAGCTTTGTCCATTTTTCAGGAACTATGCTCGGTCCTGCGGATTCTGAAGTTGAAGACGTGTACTCTTCCCTCACTGAGTTGGTAGGGGGCAAGAACCAGTGAAATGACATCCGTGGTTGTCCACAGAAGCCATGCTGTGGCCAGAGCTTTCTGCACCACAGAAGAGCCTGCCATCCAGACTAGGGACATGCCTGGTCAGCAGATGATTTCCCAGACTAGGTGGCTTCTAAGCTATATGTTGAAGGATATGTGGAAATTAGCCAAAGAAAAGGAGAAAGGCATTCCAAACATAAGCTAGGAGAAGTAGAATGGAGCAGACCCAGAGACTAGAAAATGAAATCTGGTAATCAGTCCTGTCCAGAACTATCTGCAGTGATGGAAAAGTTCTATATCTGTGCTGTCCAAAATGATAGCTACCAGCTATGTGTGGTGATCAAGCAAGTAAAGAACTGAATTTTCCATTTTATTTCTTTTTTTTAATTTAAGTTTAAATAGCCACATGCAACTAGGGGCTACTGGGGTGTTTTTTTTTTCTTTTTTTTAACACCACTTTACTGAAGTATGATTTGAGGTGCTTTGATATGGGGTCTGTGAGTGAATGGTCAAAAAAGGATTCTTGGGGCATTTTCAGTGCAAAAAATGTGGTTTCCTTAAAGCATGGGAACATGGCCCATGGGCAGAAAGACTCGCACTAGGTTTTGAGGAGCTTTTGGTTTTATACTTTTAAGGGGGCGGGGGGTAGACACAAAGAAGTTTCCAAAAACGATTTCCATATGTTAAAGAAGACTCAGAGGATGCTGGAGGTCTGACTATTATCAAGCCAAGGTAGCTTTTTACCTTGAGCAAAGTATTAGCGATAAGACAGTTGGGAGTTCCTGGAGAAATGTCATACTCGGCCTGTCTCAGGTATTTGTCAATGGGCTGCAAGTTGTAAGGAAATTTAATTTTGTCTACATCTCCTTTTGCCTTTATTCTCCATGTCATGACTGATGTACAAAAAACTGTGAAGAATCCATGTATTCAACTAAATGAGTTTGGAGATAAGTAGACACCTGGGAAATCATTACCTCCAAAGGTTTGCTCTCGCCCTCTTTATTTATTGTGTGTGTGTGTGTGTGTGTGTGTGTGTGTGTGTGTGTGATAAGAACAGTTAAGGAAAGAGCTACTCTAGCTACTGTTTTGAACAGCACAGCGGCAGGTGAGGTCCGCTGCTAGATCCCCTTTTTTTCTGGTAAGTTTCATTTTCATTCTAACGGTGGAAAGGAGTCACTGCAAAATTTCAAAACAGAGTAATTACATGAGTTGGCTTAGAAAAAAAAAAGGATTACTTGTAAATTAGGAAGCAAAGTAATATGGCCAGTTTTTAGCATGTGTTCATTTTCCATGACCTTCTTAGAGAAGGCGACAAAGGAAGCATGCAAGACAAACATTGACATAAAATTCAACTTTGGAAATGGTCTGACTGTGAAAAAGACCAATGAGCTACCTGCAAACCAATCAGTAAAAGATATCCCTCACAGAAGGATATTGTGTAGAGGGAGGATTCCCCAGAGCCTGCATACAATGGCCAATTAAATGCATAAAACAGGGTTCACCTTAGTAGTATTCAAAGTCATTTCAATGAAAGTGAGATTCCCATTTTCAACAACCAAATTAGTAAAAGTTTTATTTTGAAGACCATGTGTTGTTGAAAATGGAGAGGCACTTTCTTAAATGTCTTTAAGAGAATAAGTGTATACATCCATACATTCTGGTGGCCAGTTTAGCATTTTTAGCAAAAGATTTGAAAATGTTTAATCCCTGCCAGCCAGCTATTCTGTTTCTGGGAATTTGCCATAATGAAGTGATTAGGGATTCTTTTTTTTTATTTATATATATATTTTTAACATATAATGTATTATTTGTCCCAGGGGTATAGGTCATCATGCTTCCAAACTTCACAGCACTCACCATAGCACATACCCTCCCCAATGTCCATAACACAACCACACTCCCCATACCCACCTTCCTCCAGCAAACTTCAATTTGTTTTGTGAGATTAAGAGTCTCTTATGGGAGCACCTGGGTGGCTCAGTGGGTTAAAGCCTCTGCCTTCAGCTTAGGTCATGATCTCGGGGTTCTGAGATCCAGCCCCACATGGGGCTCTCCGCTCAGCAGGGAGCCTGCTTCCTCCTCTGTCTCTCTGCCTGCCTCTTTGCCTACTTGTGATCTCTGTCAAATAAATAAAAATCTTTAAAAAAAAAAAAAAGTCTCTTATGGTTTGTCTCCCTCCCGATCCCATCTTGTTTCATTTTTTCGTTCCCTACCCCCCAAACCTCCCATGCTGCCTCTCAAATTCATCATATCATGAAGATCATATGATAATTGTCTTTCTCTGATTGATTTATTTCACTCAGCATAATACCCTCTAGTTCCATCCACATTGCTGCAAATGGCAAGATTTAATTTCTTTTGATGACTGCATAGTATCTCATTGTGTGTGTATGTGTGTGTATGTGTGTGTGTGTGTATGTGTACCACATCTTTTTTTTTCATATTTAAGGTTTTATTTATTTATTTATTTTATTATTATTTAAGCTTTTTTCTATTTAAACATATAATGTAACCCCACCACCCTCTCCCAACCCCTCTCCCCCCCACCTCCCTCAGTTTGTTTTATGACATTAAGAATCTCTTTTGGTTTGTCTCCCTCCCGATCCCATCTTGTTTCATTTTTTCTTTTCCTACCACCTTAACCCCCACCCCCGTTGCATCTACACTTCCTCATATCAGGGAGATCATGTGATAGTTGCCTTTCTCCAGTTGACTTATTTCGCTAAGCATAATACGCTCTAGTTCCATCCATGTCGTCGCAAATGGTAAGATTTCATTTCTTTTGATGGCTGCATAGTATTCCATTGTGTATATATACCACCTCTTCTTTATCCATTCATCTGTTGATGGACATCTAGGTTCTTTCCATAACTTGGCTATTGTGGACATTGCTGCTATAAACATTCAGGTACACGTGCCCCTTTGGATCACTACATTTGTATCTTTAGGGTAAATACCCGGTAGTGCAATTGCTGGGTCATAAGGTAGCTCTATTTCCAATTTTTTGAGGAACCTCCATGCTGTTTTCCAGAGTGGTTGCACCAGCTTGCATTCCCACCAACAGTGTAGGAGGGTTCCCCTTTCTCCACATCCTTGCCAGCATCTGTCATTTCCTGACTTGTTCATTTTAGCCATTCTGACTGGTGTGAGGTGGTATCTCATTGTGGTTTTGATTTGTATTTCCCTGATGCCCAGTGATGTGGAGCACTTTTTCATGTGTCTGATGGGCATCTGGATGTCTTCTTTGCAGAAATGTCTGTTCATGTCCTCTGCCCATTTCTTGATTGGATTATTTGTTCTTTGGGTGTCGAGTTTGCTAAGCTCTTTGTAGATTTTGGATACTAGCCCTTTATCTGATATGTCGTTTGCAAATATCTTCTCCCATTTGTCAGTTGTCTTTTGGTTTTGTTGACTGTTTCCTTTGCTGTGCAAAAGCTTTTGATCTTGAAGTCCCAATAGTTCATTTTTGCCCTTGCTTCCCTTGCCTTTGGCGTTGTTCCTAGGAAGAAGTTGCTGCGGTTGAGGTCGAAGAGGTTGCTGCCTGTGTTCTCCTCAAGGATTTTGATGGATTCCTTTCTCACACTGAAGTCTTTCATCCACTTTGAGTCTATTTTCGTGTGTGATGTAAGGAAATGGTCCAGTTTCATTCTTCTACATGTGGCTGTCCAGTTTTCCCAACATCATTTGTTGAAGAGACTGTCTTTTTTTCCATTGGACATTCTTTCTTGCTTTGTCAAAGAGTAGTTGACCATAGAGTTGAGGGTCTATTTCTGGGCTCTCTATTCTGTTCCATTGATCTATGTGTCTGTTTTTATGCCAGTACCACACTGTCTTGATGATGACAGCTTTGTAGTAGAGCTTGAAGTCTGGAATTGTGATGCCACCAACGTTGGCTTTGTTTTTCAACATTCCTCTGGCTATTCGAAGACTTTTCTGGCTCCATATAAATTTTAGGATTATTTATTCCATTTCTTGGGAAAAAAAAGGATGGTATTTTGATAGGAATTGCATCAAATGTGTAGATTGCTTTAGATAGCATAGACATTTTCACAATATTTGTTCTTCCAATCCATGAGCATGGAACATTTTTCCATTTCTTTGTGTCTTCCTCAATTTCTTTCATGAGTACTTTATAGTTTTCTGAGTACAGATTCTTTCCCTCTTTGGTTACATTTATTCCTAGATATCTTATGGTTTGGGGTGCAATTGTAAATGGGATTGACTCCTTAATTTCTCTTTCTTCTGTCTTGTTGTTGGTGTAAAGAAATGCAACTGATTTCTGTGCATTGATTTTATACCCTGACACTTCACTGAATTCATGTACAAGTTCTAGCAGTTTTGGAGTGGAGCCTTTTGGGTTTTCCACATAAAGTATCATATCATCTGCAAAGAGTGAGAGTTTGACTTCTTCTTTGCTGATTTGGATGCCTTTAATTTCTTTTTGTTGTCTGATTGCTGAGGCTAGGACTTCTAGTACTATGTTGAATAGCAGTGGTGATAGCGGACATCCCTGCCATGTTCCTGATATTAGCAGAAAAGCTCTCAGTTTTTCTCCATTGAGAATTATAATCACTGTGGTTTTTTCATAGATCGCTTTGATGATATTGAGGTATGTACCCTCTATCCCTATACTTTGAAGAGTTTTGATCAATAAAGGATGCTGTACTTTGTCAAATGCTTTTTCAGCATCTCTTGAGAGTATCATATGGTTCATGTTCTTTCTTTATTAATGTATTGTATCACATTGATTGATAGGTGGATGTTGAACCAACCTTGCAGCCCTGGAATAAATCCCACTTGGTCATGGTGAATAATCCTTTTAATGTACTGTTGGATCCTATTGGCTAGTATTTTGGTGAGAATTTTCGCATCTGTGTTCATTAAGGATATTGGTCTGTAATTCTCTTTTCTGATGGGCTCTTTGTCTGGTTTTGGGATCAAGGTAATGCTGGCCTCCTAAAATGAGGTTAGCAGTTTTCCTTCCATTTCTAATATTTGAAATGGTTTCAGGAAAATAGGTATTAATTCTTCTTTAAATATTAGGTAGAATTCCCTTGGGAAGCCGTCTGGCCCTGAGCTCTTGTTTCTTGGGAGATTTTTGATGACTGCTTCAATTTCTTTACTGGTTATAGGTCTGTTCAGGTTTTCTATTTCTTCCTGGTTCAGTTGTGGTAGTTTATATGTCTCTAGGAATGCATCCATTTCTCTCAAATTGTAAAATTTGCTGACGTATAGTTGCTCATAATATGTTCTTATAATTGTATTTCTTTGGTGTTGGTTGTGATCTCTCCTCTTTCATTCATATTTTTATTTATTTGAATCCTTTCTCTTTTATTTTTTATAAGTCTGACCAGGGGTTTATCAATCTTACTAATTCTTTCAAAGAACTATCTCCTAGTTCCGTTGATTTGTTCTACTGGTTTTTTTGGTTTCTGTTTCATTGATTTCTGCTCTGATCTTTATGATTTCTCTTCTCGTGCTGGGTTTAGGCTTTTGTTGCTGTTTTTTCTCTAGCTCCTTTAGGTGTAGGGTTAGGTTGTGTACTTGAGACCTTTCTTGTTTTTTGAGAAAGGTTTGTATCACTATATACTTTCCTCTCAGGATGACCTTGGCTGTGTCCCACAGATTTTGAACAGTTGTGTTTTCATTATCATTTGTTTACATGAATTTTTTAAATTCTTCTTTAATTTCCTGTTTGACCCATTCATTCTTTAGTAGGATATTCTTTAGCTTCCATGTACTTGGGTTCTTTCCAACTTTCCTCTTGTGATTGTGTTCTAGCTTCAGAGCATTGTGGTCTGACAATATGCAGGGAATGATCCCAATCTTTTGATACTGGTTGAGACCTGATTTATGACGCAGGACGTGATCTATTCTGGAGAATGTTCCATGTGCACTACAGAAGGTGTATTTCGTTGCTTTGGGATGGAATGTTCTGAATATATCTGTGATGTCCATCTGGTCCAGTGTGTCATTTAAGGCCTTAATATCCTTGTTGATCTTTTGCTTGGATGATCTGTCCATTTCAGTGAGGGGGGTATTAAAGTCCCCTACTATTATTGTATTATTGTCGATGTGTTTCTTTGATTTTGTTATTGTTTTATATAGTTGGCAGCTCCCATTTAGGGGCATAGACATTTAAGATTGTTAGATCTTGTTGGAGACCCTTTGAGTATGATATAGTGTCCTTACTCATCTCTTACTATAGATTTGGCTTAAAATCTAATTGATCTGATATAAGGATTGCCACCCCAGCTTTCTTTTGATGTCCATTCACATGGTAAATATTTTTCCGCCCCCTCACTTTAAATCTGGAGGTGTCTTTGGGTCTAAAATGAGTTTCTTGTAGACAGCATATTGATGGGTTTTGCTTTTTTATCCATTCTAATACCCTGTGTCTTTTGATTGGGGCATTTAGCCCATTTACATTCAGGGTAACTATTGAAAGATATGAATTTAGTGCCATTGTATTGCCTGTAAGGTGACTGTTACTGTATATTGTCTCTGTTCCTCTCTGATCTACTACTTTCAGGCTCTCTCTTTGCTTAGAGGACTCCTTTCAATATTTCCTGTAGAGCTGGTTTGGTGTTTGCAAATTCTTTCAGTTTTTGTTTGTCCTGGAAGCTTTTTATCTCTCCTTCTATTGTCAATGATAACCTAGCTGGATATAGTATTCTTGGCTGTACATTTTTCTCATTTAGTGCTCTGAATATATCATGCCAGTTCTTTCTGGCCTGCCAGGTCTCTGTGAATAAGTCTGTGGCCAATCTAATATTTATACCATTGTATGTTACAGACTTCTTGTCCCAAGCTGCTTTCAGGATTTTCTCTTTGTCACTAAGACTTAAAAGTTTTACTATTAAATGATGGGGTGTGGACCTATTTTTACTGATTTTGAGGGGGGAATCTCTGTGCCTCCTGGATTTTGATGATTGTTCTCTTTGCCATATTAGGGAAATTCTCTACTATAATGCACTCCAATATAACTTCTGCCCCCCCCCTTTCTTCTTCTTCTGGAATCCCAATTATTCTAATATTGTTTCATCTTATGGTATCACTTATCTCTCAAATTCTCCCCTCATGGTCCAGTAGTTGTATGTCTCTCTCCTGCCTAGCTTCTTTATTCCTGATCATTTGGTCTTCTATATCACTAATTCTCTCTTTTCATTTATCCTAGCAGTAAGAGCCTCCATTTTTTTATTGCACCTCATTAATAGCTTTTTTATTTCAGTTTGGTTAGATTTTAATTCTTTTATTTCTCCAGAAAGGGCTTTTATTTCTCTAGACAGGTTTCTCTAATATCTTCTCTGCCTTTTTCAAGCCCAACACCTTGAGAATCATCATTCTGAACTCTAGATCTGACATATTACCAATGTCCATATTGATTAGGTACCTAGCTTTTGGTTCTACCTCTTGTTCTTTGTGTGTGTGTGTGTGTATGAGTTTTTCCACCTTGTCATTTTATCCAGGTAAGAATATATCAACGAGAGAATAAAATACTAAAAGGGTGGCAAAGACCCCAGAAAAATGTATGCTAACCAAATCAGAAGAGACCCCAAATCAGGGGGAGAAGAAAGTGGGTAAAAAGAAATTTAAAAAAAAAAATTTTTTTTTAAAAATAGTGAATAGACTGGTGAATAGAACAGAGCCACCCACTTGATTTGGGTGTATTTTGGTCTCTTAGAATAAACTACCTCCCAAATTTTTAAAGATTTTGGTGAATAGAACAGAGCCATCCACTTGATTTGTGCGTATTTTGGTCTCTTAGAATAAACTACCTCCCAAATTTTTAAAGAAATAAAAACAGGGATGCCTGGGTGGCTCAGTTGGTTAAGCGGCTGCCTTCGGCTCAGGTCATGATCCCAGCATCCTGGGATCAAGTCCCACAACAGGCTCCTTGCTCAGCAGGGAGCCTGCTTCTCCCTCTGCCTCTGCCTGCCACTCTGTCTGCCTGTGCTTGCTCCTGCGCTCTCTCTCTATCTGACAAATAAATAAATAAAACTTTAAAAAAAAAGAAATAAAAACATATATATATATATATATATATATATATATATATACACACACACACACACACACACACAAATATGGTAAATGATGAAGGGGTGGAATATAACTGTGAAGATGAAATTTTTTTTTTTATTCTAAAAAAGGGGGGCACCTGGGTGGCTCAGTGGGTTAAAGCCTCTGCCTTCAGCTCAGGTCATGAGCCCAGGGTCCTGGGATCGAGCCCCACATCAGGCTCTCTGCTCAGCAGGGAGCCTGCTTCCCTTCCTCTCTCTCTGCTTGCCTCTCTGCCTACTTGTGATCTCTCTCTGTCAAATAAATAAATAAAATCTTTAGAAAAAAAAAATAAATAAAATTCTAAAAAAGGAATTAATAAGATAAATTGGTTGGAAAAAGAAAGTGGAGAGAATTTGCTCAGGCTGGAGACTAGAACAAAGCCCTGTGCCAGATTTAGGGTATATTTTGATCTATCAGAAGAAATTGTATCTCAAAATTTTTAGAAAAGAACTCTATATATATACAAAAAAATAAAGTTAGATATAATGAAGGATAAAATATGACTATAATAATAAAGGTTTAAAAAGATTTTTTAGAGAAAGATATTGTTAAGATAAACTATTTTTAAAACATTAAAAGAGGAAAGAGGAAAAGTTTAAAAATATCAGAATAAGAAAAAAACAAAATTAAAAAACTTCAATTGACTTTGCAAGACTAATGAATCATGAGGAGAAAGCAATGAATTCCATGCTTTGTTTTTCCCTCCTCTGGAGTTCCGCTGTTCTCCTTGGTCAGTGAGCTCAGTTTTGGCTGGATGTTCTTGCTGATCTCCTGGGGGAGGGGCCTGTTGCAATGATTCTCAAATGTCTTTGCCTGAGGTGGAATCATACCACTCTTGCCAGGGGCTGGGCTAAGTAATCTGATCAGATTTGTTCTTGGGAGCTTTTGTTCCCTGAACGCTTTCCTTAGAGCTCAGGAGGATGGGAATGAAAATGGCGGCCTCCCAATCTCTGGCCCAGGGGAGCCGAGAGCTCGGGGCCCCACCTCTCAGTGCATTCTAGGAGAAAGTGGTCAATCACTCCCATCTCCCTGGTCTCTGGCCATGCTCCAGCTCACCCGGCCTGTGACTAAGCTTTCTGTCTCTGGTGTACAGCCCCGTTTGGAGTCTCCAAACCCAGCAGATTCCTTCCACACTGCTCATCCTGTGGAGGAAGGTGGGTCTCCCTGGATCTGCCACTTGTGGAGTCCCTGCTCAAAGAGGAGTGCTATGACTGTGCTGCGGACCACAGTTTAAGGTAACCCTAAGCTGAGAGCTCACTCCTTGGCTCCTTCTCTGTAGCAGGCTTCCCCGCTCTGATACCTGTGAGCTCTACTACACTCAGACAACCCCAATCCTTCTGTGACTCCACAGGACCTGAGACCACGCTGTCCCCATGAGGGCTCCACCCATGCTTAGCCTCTGGAGTGATGTCCCTCAGTGGAGCAGACTTTTAAAAGTTTGAATTTTGTGCTCTGTTGCTCCACCGCTTGCCAGGAGTCAGCCCCTCCTCCCACAGTCTATCTTCCCATTGCTTCAATTCATTTCTCTGTAGGTCCTACCTTTCAGAAAGTGGTCGATTTTCTGTTTCTAAAATTGCTGCTCTTCTCTTCTATCTCCTATTGGGTTTGTTCGGAATGGTTTGATAACTATCTAGCTGAACTTCTGCAACCTGATGTCATCTAGTCTGCTACTCCTCTGCCATCTTGACTCTCTCCCCAGAGGCCTGATTAGAGATTCTTGAAAAGATTTATGCACAACTCTGTCCATGTCTGGGTTACATACAACAGTGAAAAAAATGACAACAATCTGAGGTTCTCAATAGATGAAATAAATTATGATACATCTAACAACTGAGAACCACATAGAATTAAATGTCCTGTTGCTTATGAATATATAACTGCATGGGCAAAATGTGTGGGATATAATTTTTTAGTGAAAAAAAATCAAATTCCTATGAGAATGTAAGCTTTTGGTTGAATTATGAATAGAAAGAAATACTGAAGGATATTTACCAAAATATTAATGGTATTTATCACTTAGGTGATTTTTACTTTCTTCTTTGTCTCTGTATTACTTTCTACAATGAAAATCTGACATTTCAAATGGAAAAGCATATTTTTTAAAATTAAGGTTTTTAATTATGTAGGTAGTGTTCAATTATAATAGAAGTAATTTAAAGTATGTAATTGCCACACTTCTGTTATACTAGATGAAATCATTAAAGTGGTGGTAGGCATTTGCCAGTCTAGACTTGTGGACAACAGAGCTTTTAAGGAGGCAAAGTGACTTTGGAGTCCTTTCCAGAAACTCTTCCCTGCTGTTGGGAGCAGCAGAAGTGCTTCAATTAATCAAGATAAAATGTTTCAACCAGAGATAATTATGTATATGAAGATTATTTTGCAGCCAGATATGTGGATGGTTTGTATAAGTAGAAGAGATCTTCCCCTTATTAGATTCTTCCCAATATTTTAACCCTGATGTATCTGGAAAAGAAGAGGACAGTGGCAAGGGAAGCTTCCACCAGAGACTAAACAACCAGAAACTTCAGCTAATCAGAAATTCTTCTGCTTTTGACTTTTAGGAGGGAATGAAAAATTTCCAGAACGTGGCTGCAAATTAAGAATTTCTCACAACCAGGGGCGCCTGGGTGGCTCAGTGGGTTAAAGCCTCTGCCTTCGGCTCAGGTCATGATCGCAGGTCCTGGGATCGAGCCCCGCATCAGGCTCTCTGCTCAGCATTGAGCCTGCTTCCTCCTCTCTCTGCCTGCCTCTCTGACTATTTGTGATCGCTGTCTGTCAAATAAATAAATAAAATCTTAAAAAAAAAAAAAGAATTTCTCATAACCAACTTTCAGAACATTTCTCAAGGCTTTGAAAATTCAGACTAGTCTCCAGGCTTTCTATATCAGTATTTTCATATGATGAAAATAATTCCTAATGGTGAATGTGAAATTCCAGTGGGATTTTTATTATCAACTAAAACAGATTAAATTATGTTCTGTATACTCTACTTACTATACAGAAGGAAGGAAGGAAAAGAGGGGAGGAAAAAAGGAGAGAAAGGAGGGAAGGAAGGAGGGAGAAAGGGAAGGAGGGAGACTATATACATGGACTGGGAATACTGGACCCCACCCAAGGTTTGCAGGTCAGCATCAGCAATCCGGCTTCCAAGGGCCTGGCACATCTCTGTGTAGTCTGGAAAAATGTTTAGTACCCAACTCTGTCTAGTAATCCCCTGGAGGGGTATGAGTCCTGCCGCCTCCCTTCTCCTCTAGCTCATCTTTGAGGCTCATAGATTTCTCCATGAATAAGGGTGATGACTGTGTATCCGAGGTGAACTTCATCACTGAGGGCCAGGTGAGAGGTGGGGGAGGTCCAGAAATGGCAGAGAGACCTCGTGGTTCTGTCCTTGGGAAGGGGATTGGGTTTTGGTATTTGTGTATTTATACTTTATCATAGGTACCACACTTCTCCTTATTGTCTGTGCATATATTAATTTTCTTGTTTATGATATTTTCCCATGCCAGGGTTTTTTTTTTTTCAGTGTTAAATTAAATTGATTTGGGGGGCACCTGGGTGACTCTGTCGGATAAGCATCTGACTCTAGATGTCAGAGTCATCTGACTCTAGATGTCAGGTCTTGATCTCAGGATTGTGAATTCAAGCCTTGTATTGGGCTCCACAGTGGGCATGGAGCCTACTTTAAAAAACTTATATTTATTGGGCACCTGGGTGGCTCAGTGGGTTAAGCCGCTGCCTTCAGCTCAGGTCATGATCTCAGGGTCCTGGGATCGAGTCCCGCATCGGGCTCTCTGCTCAGTGGGGAGCCTGCTTCCTCCTCTCTCTCTGCTGCCTGTCTACCTGTGATCTCTCTCTCTGTCAAATAAATAAATAAAATCTTTTTTTAAAAAAACCTATATTTATTTATTTTGGGAGCATCTGAGTGGTTTAGTCAGTTAATCATATGACTCTTGATTTCAGCTGAGGTGACCTCAGGGTCACGAGGTCATGCCCCATATTGGGCTCTATGCTGGGCATGGACCCCACTTAAGATTCTCTCTCCTCCTTTCCCTCTCCCTCTGCGCCTACATCCACACCCCCTTCATCCCCCAAGCACACGCACACACACACTCTCTCTCTCTAAAAAAAAAAAAAGCTGATAAGGTGGATGATGTGCCATTCTTTAAAAAATACATTGATTTGGGTAATTTTTCTTAAAAAAAAAAAGCCATTTCATGTCTTTCCCACTCCTCCTCTCCTGTTAGTCAAGCCTCACACCTTACTGTCACAGAGGAAACTTTCTCTGCTCCTGAAACTCCCTCGATGCTCTTCTGGTATTCCCTGATGAACCATCTAGGCAACTCTACTCACACGTTTCACTTCCAGTTGTACTTGGTGACAGGACTGATTTCTGTTTTGGCATTTGGCAGCTTCATTAATTAGCAATGACTTCTTCATCTCCTCTGGTTCTGGCAGACACTTAGAGGAAGAAAAAGCCATCTTCTATTTTTTTTTTTTTTTGATCTGCTCTTTTTTTTTTCGTTAAGCTTTCTTATTTAAACATATAATGTAACCCCACCACCCTCTCCCAACCCCTCTCCCCCCCCCCACCCCCCTCAGTTTGTTTTATGACATTAAGAGTCTCTTTTGGTTTGTCTCCCTCCCGATCCCATCTTGTTTCATTTTTTCTTTTCCTACCGTCTTAACCCCCACCCCCGTTGCATCTCCACTTCCACATATCAGGGAGATCATGTGATAGTTGCCTTTCTCCAGTTGACTTATTTCACTAAGCATAATACACTCTAGTTCCATCCATGTCGTCGCAAATGGTAAGATTTCATTTCTTTTGATGGCTGCATAGTATTCCATTATATGTATGTATGTATATATATATATATATATATACCACTTCTTCTGCATTCATTCATCTGTTGATGGACATCTAGGTTCTTTCCATAACTTGGCTAT
>RCUC01108913.1:0-49338 GCA_003697995.1 Taxidea taxus jeffersonii
AAAACTGAGGCCCAAAGAGGATAGATAACTTCCCCAAGGTCTCATGGACAGTTGTCTGTGGTGATGAGACTCAAAGCCAAGTGTGTCTGACTCCAGGTGTGTTGTCTTTACCCACTCAGCTGCCCTGTCAGGAGCCCTAGGTTATGCTCCTGGCGATGTCACCAATATTTGTGGCTGTTAATGCAAAAACCTTCCTAGGCCTCCATTTTCTCTGGTAGAAAATGTGAGTGAGGGACGCCTGGGTGGCTCAGTTGGTTAAGCGGCTGCCTTCGGCTCAGGTCATGATCCCAGCATCCTGGGATCGAGTCCCATATCGGGCTCCTTGCTCTGCGGGGAGCCTGCTTCTCCCTCTGCCTCTTCCTGCCACTCTGTCTGCCTGTGCTCGATCTCTCTCTCTCTAACAAGTAAATAAATAAATCTTTAAAAAAAAAAAGAAAATGTGACTGATAACCTTTGCCCTACCTAACTCCTGGGGTTGCCATGAAGATCAAATGGGCTAGGGAATATGAAAGAATAAAAAACCACATCCCACTGGTGAGAGAATGGGGAATGGAATGAATACTGGTCTGTGAGTTGGGCTGCTGGGGTTCTAGTCGTGGCTGTGACTTTCTCTGATACTATGACCTTGGGTGAATTACATCAGATTTGGGCCTCAACAGAAAAAGGAAGGAGGTAAACTCGTAGGTTCCATTCAGGCCTATGGCTCTGATCATTTCCCCTCCCTCAAGTTTTAGGCCATCTGCCAGCTGCTAGAGTGAAATTGTCCCGCTCAGCCTTCTTCCTTCACCGTGTTCACACTGACTGGCTCTGAGATGGTTTGGAATGAATACAGAGAGAGAATCCAGGCTCCATGTCTCCTCCTGTCCCCCTTTCACTCTCTTCCACCACAGTGCTGGTCCCAGGCATCACCCTCCCTGCTACTTCCTTGTCATTAATGGGAGAAAAGACTGTACCTTGACCATCTCCTTATAGCCCAGCACAGACCTACTCCCACTGGACCCTCCTGAAGAAAAATGAGTGACATTGTATCACCTGATGCTGCCTTTGGAGATATGGGAAGATCCTTTTGTATCACCTGATGCTGCCTTTGGAGATATGGGAAGATCCTGGTCCCAAGCTTGAGCTGTGAAGTGGTTCACAATATCAGAGTCTTGGCTGCCATTTGCAGTCCTAAATTGTGATGCTCCCAGTCATATCATGCAGCACCATTTTATTGGGTATATGTTATGTGCAAAATACTCTGCTGAGCACTAGGAAGGGAATAATCAGGTAGATGAGAAGTTTATAGGCTGGTGGGCCAGACAAATGTGTCTCCTAGTACATGTAGCATTTGTGTATTTACAAGAGCATCCCGAACTTAATTGCATTAGATTCTCAAAACTTCTAGGAGATATGCAGGACAGTATCATCTTCATTGTACAGATGAGTAAACTGAGTCATGCAAGTACATGTGAGACCACATGCCTGTAAAATTGAAGAGTAAGAATAGAAAAGTAGGCTGCCTGGGTGGCTCAGTTGGTTAAGCAACTGCCTTCAGCTCAGGTCATGATCCCAGAGTCCTGGGATCGAGTCCCGCATCAGGCTCCCAGCTCCACGGGGAGTCTGCTTCTCCCTCTGACCTTCTCCCCTCTCATGCTCTCTCCCTCTCTCTCTCTCTGAAATAAATAAATAAAATCTTAAAAAAAAAAGAGAGAGACTCTTAATCTCACAAAACAAAATGAGGGTTGCCGGAGGGAGGGGGTAGGATAGGGAGAGGGTGGTTGGATTGTGGACACTGGGGAGGGCATGTGCTATGGTGAGTGCTGTGAAGTGTGTAAACCTGGTGATTCACAGACCTGTACCCCTGGGTACAGGGGCTAATAATACATTATATGTTAATAAAAAAAATTAAAAAAAAAGAATAGAAAAGTAGGTGGCAATTGCAGTGCTGTTTGATGATGTGAGGTGGACACATTCTAACAACACAGGTGATGAGCCGCTGGGAGAAAAACATTGTAGGAAGGCTTCATTTTATTTTTAGTAAACTTATTCTCAGGGAACTGAGGGGGGTCAGTGACCAGGACTATATTTTTGTGCAGAGGAGTCAAAGCTTCATGAATTCATGGGGCCTGAGCCCTGAGGTAGCCCGTGGGTTGAGAAGATGGAGGGTTACTGCAGGATAAGCAGAGTGTAGGGAATAAAGCTTCCTCTGGATACCCTCTGTTGAATCTGCCTTAGGGAGGTTCCAGAATGGAGCCTTAGGATTTTATTGGGAGTCCAGGAAGGTGTCCACAAAGTTTTGCTCACAGAGCCTTTAATAAGCCAGTCCTGTAGGACAGCCCTCATTTGCCTTTGCTAGGAGTGCTCTCTGAGTCCCAGGAGCACAGCATGTTCCCCAGTCCCCAGTGCTCTGGCCTCTTTCAAAGGCAGAGCTGGAGGGCATGTTTGCCAAGCTCCTTAACTAACAAGCTATCTCTTTGGCAGCCCTGTTCTGCCCTTCTGCTGGAATAATTGAGCACAGAAGTATGTGCATGAGAGAGAGAGAGAGAGAGAGAGAGAGTCTGTGTGTGTGTGTGTGTGTGTGTGTGTGTATAAGGGGAGCTGGGGGAGCAGTTGTATTGCCTGTGGAGGGGATTCTCTCCCATTTTCCAGTTATTTTACTAGCTATCTCCTTCTCCAGACATCCAATTTAGCTAAGCTTTATTTCTTTTTTTGGCCTTTCTCAGAGTCCTAAGAGGGGCTCCTTGCTCTGTGCCCTAAGGCCACACCAGCCCAGGGCCTTACTAAAGCAATACACTAAGATTTTTTTTTCTGTGGCCCCAGGCATGGGGAACAAGATCCTGAGTGGAGAAGGACTAAATCAGGAGGTAGAAGGCAGGGGAGCAGACTCATCTACACATAAGCACACTAGCCAGGCAGTGTACATAGTGGTTAGGAACATGGGATTTGGAGGCAGATTGTATAGGTTCAAACCTTGTTTTTTTATCATACCAGCTGTATAACAGTGTCTCTGTTGCCTTGCCTGTACAAAGAGGATAATAATAATACCTTCCTTATAGGGGTATTTTATAGATTCAAGCATTATTGTCTATAAAGCAGAATAGTTCTGAGCACATACTAAACACTCAGTAACTATTAGCTGTAGTTGCTTTCCCTTCTCCTTCCTCCACCCATTGTCAAGGCAGGATGAGGTGGATCATGGCCCCTTCCGTGACAAGTCTTGCCCTTCCAATGTTGGAGCTTGTCTGACATTTGAGAATGTGTTATCCCTTACCCAGCCCCCAATCCAACACAATTGCTACTGATGTTGTTTCAGTTTGTCTTGTAGGGAATAGACTTAGGAGGATTTGTTCCCAACTCCCAGGCTACCAGGGATTCTTACTAGATACTCGCACTGATGAGGTGCCATGGCACCCTCTAAAGTTTTCTTTCTGGGGATCCTTGGCTCAGCCTCAGCCCAGTGTAATCAGCTCTCAAGCCTTAAAGACCTCTAGAAGTGCTGCCTGCGTGAGTTCCAATATTGTCATTCCTTGAGGTGTAAGGACCAGTGATCTACCTCACACGGAGGACAGAATGGCCTAGATCGGGACTGGCAGTCCATGCCCCAAGCCTCATTAGTTAAGAAGAGCAGGAAATGCCAGAGGGAGCTGAGAAGGAGGTCATGGCCTACAGGAGGGAAGGGAAGGCCATCCATGCCCCTAGCAAGAACATGCTCCTCACTGACACCCACCAGTGCAACCCTCCAAAGAAGTTACCTCAGGAACTTGATCAGCCTAAGGGAATAAGAGAGTCTCAAATCAAAAATTCCAGCACAGAGCAAAGAGGAAAAATAGTTGAGAGATCCAGGCCAACTTTGAAAAAGCAGAGAATTATAAATAGCTGAGCTTTTTGTTTTTTTTTTTCCTTTTGGTCAGGGGGAGGGGGAAATTAGGAAGGTGCCAAAGCTGGACAGGATGCAAGAAACATTTGTTTTGCCTGCTCTAGGGAGAGGTGAGTGCTTGTGAATTCAATTTTCTGGATCAGTGTCTAGAGTGGTCACATATCACCACAGATCAAGGATCATCTTGGTGTTAGAATTCTCTTTTGCAGCAGGAAAGCAGAAACACCCCACCTGACTCACCATTCCCCCCACCCCCACCCACAACTGCTATTACTTCTGATCTTCCCGGGGCCTTGGCATGCCCCTTCACAGGATTTGGTGGCTCCATGATGGTTGACACTTGAATTTATGTTTGCTCCATACACACTGAAGGAAGGTTTAGATTGAACACTGGAAGTGAGGGTAGCAGCATAGCCCTGCCCTTTGCCCCCAGCCACTGAAGTCAAGTTAGAGGACTCCAGAGGATGTTGGAGCTGAGGACTTGAGTCTGGAAGAAAAACATTATTCATCCCATGGAGTCCTTTAAAGAGGCAGGTCCTCAATAGAGAGTCATTTCACTTGGGGCTTTGGTGTTTGGGGTAGGATGAAGCTGCAGCATGGTCCTGCTCCTGAGAGTTAGGTAAGAGGGTCCTGCCAAGAAGACACTGGTTAGGAGGGAGCTGGTAGGGTAGAAATCTAGACAAGGTACTTGTCAAGTCAAGCCAGCCCTTAGGATATGGGGATGTGGAAGGAATTAAAGAAAGAGAACTGTTATTTATTAGGTCTCTATGATTATGTGTCAGACAGAGTGCCAGGGCTTTCCTGTAATGATAATAGTTGCCTTTTAATAAACACCTATTATGTGTCACGCATTTCCTATACATGATTTCACTTAATCTTCACAACTGTTCTCTGAGTTTGGCATTATCATCTTCACTTTTAAGTTAGGCAACAGGAGCTCAGAAAAATAAAGAGACTTGCCCGAACTTGTATGACATGTATAGAACTGAGAATTGACTCTACTTCTGACTGACTTTGAAGCTGGTGTTCATTATATTACACAGGCATTCCTCAATGTAAAATTGTCAGAATCTTTGTCCCAGTAAATGCTCTAGAAAAAAAGAATTTCTTGATTATATTAGGATAGGATTGGATAAATATTGTAATGAATAGCCCCCAAAATCAGTGGTTTAATGCAATCACCAAATATTTTTTTAATCCATGTTACAGTCCAATGTTGCTTGGAGAGAGTGATGAAGGGCTGGGCTGGTGGGCACTGATCTACATAGTCATTCAGGTACTCAAGCGCTTTTCATAGTATGGCTTGGCCACCTTTATGTTCCTGAAGCACTTTACTGGATCTTCTGAATTCTGCCAACAAGTGAGGGAAAAGAGGGAAGGTAGAGGAAGCACACCCATTCTTAATTTCCACCTCTTGGAGGGGACCCACATCATTTCTGCTCATATTCCAAAGTAAGGATTATCGCCTCATTGCAAGGAATCCTGGGAAATGTAACTTGGTGGTGGGCCCTGTAAGAAGAGGAAATTAGTTCATTGAGATCTGAGTCTTATCACACTGATCCAATACTCTAGTGCAATCCTCTGAAGTACAAGCTGTACTGATTACTAGCTTGTGACCTTGGACAGGTTACTTAACCTCTCTCTGCCTCAGTTTCCTCATTTACAGCATGAAGAGAACAGTAGTATCTATTATGTGATGAAGATTACATAAGGATTAATACATGCAAAGCACTTCTCTCAGAGCCTAATGCATAGCAAATGCTTAATAAATGGCTTCTAGCTGCAAACTTCATTCTCTTCATCTTTTGGAAACCATGTATGCACATTACCATATTGGAGATTCTGAGGAATCTTGAAGTAGAAACACTTACTATTTTCAACTTTGGTTAACCCGGCCTTTCCCCAAGAGAGCGTTGCAGAGCCCCCCCTCCTCCCTTTTTTTAACATTACACCTTTCAATATCCAGTGGAGCTAACTGGCATCCTTGAGAACATGTTTTGGGAAACTGCACTCTCCTTCCATCAGGAGACACCAATACAATGTGTCAGGGCTTTGGAGATGTTTTCATTTGATGTTATTGATACATTCTTTCCTATTCATCATCTCCTCTTTGGAGGGGGGATGAGAGGATGTTCTTTTCTAAAAATGCCTGCCTGTATCAGGGGGGCTGCTGGGGACAGAGTAAGAGGCATGGTGTCTTTGGGCTGGGGCTTTCTAAGAGGAGGAGCAGAAATTCACTGAGTGACTTCGGTGACCATAGGATAAACAAGAGGATGGAAGTCCAGATGGGCCAAGTTAGCCCTCCATTCTACCCTTCCAGATCAAAGCTTGGAGATTCAAATCTCAAGAATGCCATGGATTATTCCAATGTTCCTAGTCCCCACTTAAATCTATGAGGGAAGACGGGAAAAAGTTCTCTGATATTTAATGAAGACTAGCCATGAATAAGGCACCATACTAGGCCTAAGGCTTTGTGGGGAGAGGATAGCTGGTCCCTAGAGCCTTACACGTGGGCTATATGCAGCACACTCTGCCCCTGCTAGCCACAGTGCCCTTATGGGAAGGCCCTGAACATGGGCTTGGTTAGTTCATAAGCAGCTACTGTCCTAGCCGATTCTCAGGAAGGAGCCACTGTATTTGAAATAGTTTGCTTCTACTGCCCCTTTCTCAAGATGCCAGACCCTCCTCTTTGGTCCCATCTCTCTGGCTTCCTCTGTTGCCTGCAGCCCAGAGAAGGAGCCCCTCTCATCACACCTGAAACTAGGGATGGCTGACAGCAGCTTTAGCCCTACTCTTCCTGCTGCAGACAGCCACCTGCTCACTAAGACACCCCAAATGAGTATAATCCAAATAAAATACCTTTAGTCAGATAAAATACTTTAAAATAAATAATGCTTTAAAATAAAATAATAAAATACCTTTAATCAGCCTCCAGGTAAACTCCCCTGTTCTCCTAACACACAATTTGAGATTGCGGTCCCTAAATGGCAGCTTACATAAAAATGGCTGGAACTTTGTTCTTTGTCTCCCTCCTTTTCTTTCTCCTCACCACCTCTTGAAACATTCTTGACTGGTAATTATCCTAGGGCAGACATGCCTAGGTCAATAAATGCTCACACTTCATCTTAGGGCTCTCATAGCTGTGACTCATACCCACATCCACCAGCACATTTGCCCCCTCCTCCCAAGAGTGCTTCCGTTAGCATCTCAACACATGGCACCATATGGGAGGAAGAGAAGAGGAGGCAGGAGGTAGTGTCATTTGGGGGAGGCTAAAGTAAGCTCTCCGGTGTGGAGGACATATCTTATGCCCTTTCTGAACCCCCTCCACCACGGCTCCTCCAGCACAAGGTGGGCAGGAGGCTGACAGCAGTGGGAATTCACTTCATCCTTGGTGGGTGACTGAAAGCCAATTCTCTGCTGACAGCACTAGTCAGAGGCTCTGTAGTAGCAGCTCTGGCTCCTCCCTTCATGCTCCCTTGCAACCCCTGCGCTGAGCTAGCAGCCGCACTGGGCTGGCTCTGCTGGCCTGTGAGCTGCTCAGTTCCGCAGCTCCTCAGCCTGGAAGGGGCCTGAAGAAAGGTTTGCCTGGCTTTGTTCTGTGTAGATATGTTTGGATGATTCAAGTAATCAGACGCAGGCCCTGGGACATATCACAGAACACATCAACATACATTGCCACCCACCCACCCACAACACACATATACACACACACACAGTGTGATGAGCAACTACTGTGTGCAAGCTTAACGAGCATTTGAAGTGGCTGGGAGCAATCATGGAGGGGAAGATATACCAACATGTCAACTAAGGGTAAAATGCAACATATTGGCAAATGGATTTCTTTTTAAGAACAATTGCTAGGAACCTAGCAGAATCTCCCTTGAAACATTCTTAAAAGCAGCATGACATAATGCAAAGAACAAGCCCTAGGTTCTTGTGGGGGTTTCTCTGCTTACTAACTGGCTCATCTTGGAAAAGTTATTTAAATTCTCAGAGTCTCTGGATACCTGGGTGACTCAGTCAGTTAAATGTCTGCCTTCGGCTCAGGTCATGATCGCAGGTTCTTGGCGTCGAGTCCTGCATAGGGCTCCCTGCTCAGTGGGGAGCCTGCTTCTCCCTCTCCTCTGCCTGCCTCTCCCCCCTGCTTGTGACTGCTCTTAAAATCTTAAAAAAATTATCAGAGTCCCAGTTTCATTATCTGCAAAATGATGATAATAATTCCTTCTTTGTGGTATAAAAGTGGGATAATGTATGTATTACTCATTATAGCAAGGGAGAATGCATACTGTGGGGAATTCATGGGGTGTTTCAGGATTTGGACGTAAGTGATTTGGGAGACAGTTTGAAGAAGTAGGGTTTCACTCTGAATTGGATATTGTCAGGAAAGAAGTAATTCTACATTTGTGTATCTTAAAGAATCTTATCTAAAAAGAAGGAAGATTAGAGTTAGATAAAGATGTAATTTAAGAAGTAGGAGTCACTCATATTAGCCAGAATTGGGAGAAGTTTGGCCATGTGTATGGTTTAGATAATGTTCAGATTTTGTCCGTGTTCAGATTTGTCCGTGTTCAGATGACACAGTGGTTTTTCCATTCCAGTCCTTTCCCACCTGACCTACTCCAGCCCCCGAAGTGGTCTTTTTTGGTCTTGATCCATCATGGCCACAGCATGGCCTGTTTGATGTCAATGTTCTATGATATTGTTTGTCAAGAGAATATTAAGTCCCATCTGATACTACCAGACCAGGTCCTTATTGTCAGGAGCTACCTGTTTCTTTCTTGGTGACTCCTTTATAGCCAAGGGCAGATGAAGTCGGGCTGCAAGAAGATTAATCAATGATATCCCGATTTCCATCATTACCAAGATTTTGCCGACCAGGAGGTTGCTTAGAGAACGTAGTCTGTGGTAACACTAGGGTTAATCTCTTCTGCTCCTTAGGCTGCAAGGTGAGTTATTCAATCCTGTAATGTGACAATGGTTGTGCAGTAGCATTTGAATCTCTGAATAAGGTACATCAGCCAACTGTAAATACTGACAATTATCAGAAACAAAATGATACTTAGTCAAGGAAACAAATGGCTTTCCCCCTGCTCCCTGGTTTTTTTATTATCTTACGATATAGAGGCATAGTAAGAAGTATGTACTATGGTGTAAAATTCCTCTTGAAGTTAAGAGGAAGTAAAAGGTGATGTGATGTCCATAATAGCCCTGACTACTGAATGTAGAATAGTTTGTTGGGCTTTCGGAGTAGAGGTTATGTTATTTATGACTTTTTCTAGAGTCAGAAATAAATTTTGGACCAAATTTTCTAGTTGTATTATTCCTAATGTGGGAACCACAGCTTGAACAGTATCCATGAAGAGGCAGTTATCCCTTACAGGGAATTCTCTAGAGTAGCTTCTAGAGAAATTTAGAGAAACCTAATTGTTCTTATTGCCCTTTCTTTTGTAAGGTGAATAGGCATATATTTGTGTATTTAATGGCCATTCTAGAAGCTAGCTTGTGTGTGCCTCATTTTGGAGGTAACTGGATAATTTGGGGGTGATTTAAAAATTATTTCTAGAGAAACACTATTCTATAAAAAAGTGGTAAATTTAAACATCTGAAGGTCTCTCATAATTATCCTGAATACACTGTATAAGTTGGTGTGATGTCTGATATCCACATATGAAGCTGTACCCTAGTGGGGCATAGACTATATTGGGAGCAAAAGTATCATTTATGAAAACAGCAGTGAGCCTGTTTTTATGTCCTTCTAAGTTAACAGAGTTTTTTGAGTCAAGTTGAACAGTTCTTGCAAAGCAGGCTGAAGGGTCTCTGAAGGTCTGTGTAAGACATGGAGAATTCTCTAAGAGAAGTAAGCAGAAAGTTGTTCTTTCTTCAAGTAAATGAAGAAGCGTAATTGGGTTTTGAGTGTCATAGCAATCTACAGTGTGAAGGGGAAAGCAATATTTCCTAGGAGCTCAGGCCACCAGCTGAAAATTGGTAAATGTTTTTTGTCCATAAAAGAGTTTGCATAGCATAGGGAACCACTGGGTTTAGTGGAGATCTAGAACTAAGCTAATTGAAGTTTTTATGTTTTGCTATTATTATAGCTCTTGGACAAGGTGCTTTGTCTCAGCTACTGGACCTAATGAAGGACTGAAATAAGCAATATACCTTTGACAATTCCCATGTAATTAAGTTAGTACCCCAGTGCCTATCTAGAAACAAAAAGGAAAAGAGAGGTTATAGATCTAAAATCCTGGAAAAATCTTTTTCCAGGTATTATAAATGTATTATATCAGTCTTTGTGCTTAAATATGAGTATTTCTTTTAACTTGAAAACTATTAAACACAGAAAGATATCTGTATTTGCATATTTTACTTATATCTGGAAGATAAACTCCATTTTTCATATGTCAGATTACTTTAATACTATTTGGTAAACAAAGTTCTTACAACAGTTTGACCTAAAATTTGGAGAAATTTAGAGAAACCTAATTGTTCTTATTGCCCTTTCTTTTATGAGTTGAATAGGCATATATTTGTGTTATTAATTTTTTATTAAATTCTTTAAAGATTTTATTTATTCATTAGTTAGAGAGAGAGCGAGCACTGGCAGACAGAGAGGCAGGCAGAGGCAGAGGGAGAAGCAAGCTCCCTGCCGAGCAAGGAGCCTGATGTGGGACTCGATCCCAGGACCCTGGGATCATGACCTGAGCCGAAGGCAGCTGCTTAACCAACTGAGCCACCCAGGCGTCCCTCTTTGTGTTATTTAATGGCCATTTTAGAAAACGCAAAGATTGTTTAGGCATAAAAGTCATCTTAACAGTTTTCTTATTCTGCATTTGGGGAAGGCAAAATTAAGAATATTTGTTAGGGGCACCTGGGTGGCTCGGTGGGTGGATTGGCCATCTGACTCCTGATTTTGGCTGGGGTCATGATCTCCTGGGTTGTGGGATGGAGCACCAAGTTGGTTGGGGAGTCTGTTTGAGGATTTTCTCCTGCCCCTCCCTCCACTAGAGAGCATGCACACACCTCTCCCTGAAATACAGAAATACATCTTTTAAAAAAAAGAATAGCTATTAGTTGGACAAGGTAAATCATACATATCTAAAGGAAGAAATAGGTATCGTTATCACTGTAAAATTACCTAGCAATAAATAACATCTATTAGGAAATTAACTTTTTTTAAAGTAAGGAATAGTTTAAAACACAATCTCAGAATACATCACAAAGCTCTGAGAGTTAACAATAATTTGGTGACAAAAAGGAACCTCTACTAATCTGATCATAAACTTAGTCATTCTATATAAAAAAGACCTATATTCTAATTTAACTCCTTTGGGACATTTTTCATATATCAATTTGTGGTAAAGGATTTATTAATGTATCTTTATATATGTACTTATGGATATACAGATATATAAATATGAAAATAGGTAATAATCTCAAGCTTTTAATTATAGTTTTTAAATATAACTAACTTGGGGCACCTGGGTGGCTCAGTGGGTTAAGCCTCTGCCTTCAGCTCAGAACATGATCTCAGGGTCCTGGGATCGAGCCCCGCATCGGGCTCTCTGCTCAGCAGGGAGCCTGCTTCCCCCCCCCCCCCGTGCTGCCTCTCTGCCTACTTGTGAGCTCTCTGTCATAAATAAAATCTTTAAAAAATAATTTATAAGTATATTAAATAAAATATGCATTAAATAACTGTGGTGACATTTTAATGATCAAAATGAAAACAATATCCATTATTTTATATACATTTTCTATTTCTATAATTATTGTACCAAGTGCAACTAACTGTTTATATTAATTCTCTTGCTTTTTTTTTTAAAAGATTTTATTTATTTGTCAGAGAAAGTGAGCACAGGCAGAGAGGGTGGCAGGCAGAGGCAGAGGGAGAAGCAGGCTCCCTGCCGAGCAAGGAGCCCGATGTGGGACTCGATCCCAGGACGCTGGGATCACGACCTGAGCTGAAGGCAGCTGCTTAACCAACTGAGCCACCCAGGCGTCCCTTAATTCTTATCTCTATTCAAAAGAACCAACTTTTCTTTCTTTATACATAAGAGAAAACTAAGAGAACAGAAAGTAAAGAATTATTTAGCTACTTTTTCTCTATGAATAATTATTTCTTATCATTTTAACAGTTTCAAGAAGCAAAATATATATAAAATATCATCCAAAAGTGTTTGCATATTCTGTTAGTTGATTGCCATTAAAAAACCAAGAATAGGGACGCCTGGGTGGCTCAGTTGGTTAAGCGGCTGCCTTCGGCTCAGGTCATGATCCCAGCGTCCTGGGATCAAGTCCCATATCGGGCTCCTTGCTCAGCAGGGAGCCTGCTCCTCCCTCTGCCTCTGCTTGCCTCTCTGTCTGCCTGTGCTCACTCTCTCTCTCTCTCTCTAACTAATAAATAAATAAAATCTTAAAAAAAATTTAAAAAAAAACAAGAATAAATATGCTTATATCTGGATTGTTTTTTCTTCTTGGATGTATCCAGACATCCAAAGATTATTTGTAATTAACTTCCCAGGCCTAAGATCTTAAAGTTTTTTAATGAGTTTTTAAAATTTATTTGAGAGGGAGAGAGAGGGAGAGCACAGAGGGAGAGTGAAAGGGACAAGCAGACTCCCCGCTGAGCAGAAAGCCAGACACAGGGCTCCATCCCAGGACCCTGAGATCATGACCTGAGCCAAAGGCAGACACTTAACCGACTCAGCCACCCACATGCCCCTAAGATCTTAACATTATCTAAGAATCTGGAAATTATAATTTAGCTAACATACTGAATTCTTATGGTTTATAGCATTTTAAGAATGTCATATTAAACTTTTGAAAAGATATCCATTATTACTATTCTATTTAGTTGAATACAATTTTCTACACCTAATTTCAATTTAAACACATTTTGGAAACAGTGGTGATGTAGTTTTGGAATGTTGGTGAGGTCTGGAGCTGACAGCCAAGAAAGAGTTCTTGAGAGGGCTCTGGTGCAAAAAAAAAAAAAAAAAAAAGGTGATTTTATTAAAGCACAGAGACGGATGGGGCAGAAAGTGCTGCTGCACTGGGGTAGTGAGGAATGGCTGATTATATACTTGGGTGTTGGGGAAAGTAAGGAAATGGGAGGTGTCCAAAAGGACTTTCACAGGCTAAAAATTACCCTCAGGATACTAGAGGCCTTGCTGTTGTGAAGCTAAGATTGTTTTTCCATCTAGCAAAGCGTTAACTTTAAGACAGTTGGGAGTTTCCTGGAGCAATGTCACACTTATCCCAACTTGGGGGGTTGCGGGGGGGCAGGGAGGACAGGGGGTGGTGTGCAGGATCAGCTTATGCTTTGCCCTCAGCTTGCCTTCTGCTCCCACATCAGTGGTAAATTATTTAATTCATAAAACCAATTTAGAAGGGGTGCCTGAGTGGCTCAGTGTGTTAAGCCTCCGCCTTGGGCTCAGGTCTTGATCTCAGGGTCCTGGGATTGAGCCCAGTAGGCTCTCTGCTCAGCAGGGAGCCTGCTTCTTCCTCCCTCTCTCTGCCTGCCTCTCTGCCTACTTGTGATCTCTGTTTGTCAAATAAATAAATAAATAAACTCTTTAGAAAAGAAAAAATGAAACAAGATGGGATCGGGAGGGAGACAAACCAAAAGAGACTCTTAATGTCATAAAACAAACCGAGGGGGGTGGGGGGGAGAGGGGTTGGGATAGGGTGGTGGGGTTACATTATATGTTTAAATAAAAAAAGCTTAAATAAAACTACAAAAAAAATGGTGACAGAAAAAAAAAAACAATAACAACAAACCAATGTAGGAAATTTAGGAAGTTTGAATTACAAACAATTTAAGTCTAGTCTTAAATAAACCAATATAGTATATTAAAGATACTGAATCAAAGCAAAATTCTTTCTCTTTCCTCTTCTCCTCCTCCCCCTCCCCCACTGCCACTGGGCTGCCACAGCCCAGGTGCCCCCTAAATTCTTCCTTTATCCTGAAACTAAAGCCTCTTCTTATTTTTTTATAGCTATAGTAACAAGGCTATTATGTAAATATACTTCTCAGTGCACACAAAAAGTAACGTGGTTTAGTAATCTTTAAAATTTTCTTTCAGACAAATTTGATTTTATTTGAACTAGATATTCCTAGGGTGTATGCAAGACACCTAAATTGTTTTTTGAAGAGTTAATATTTAAAGTTTCACAAGAGAGGAAAAAGAAAGTAGAATAGAACAAAATGAAAAGGAAAGAGAGCCAGCTACAGTCAAATATGTAATTATCACTAAAAAGGGCTCATTATGTTTCCTCCTCAGGGTAAAGAAAGAAAATAAACTTGTAGAAATACAGATTTTGAGGTATGCACACACAAAAAAGCGTGGCATATAGTTGGTTTTGATATAAAATGGACCCTTGACAAGTTTATCAAGCTGTATAGTTAAAAAAGCAGCATTTATTAATCTCCCAAATACAGAGACCAAGGAAATGCTATCTCCTAACTTAAAAAAAATGATCTCTCTTTTTGACAAACAAGATAATCTCTTCATGAGGGTTTCTTTTGCTTTTTCTTCTAAAGTATCTCTTGTTCATGTCCAAAGTTCCTCAAAGGGTACACTGCAATTTTAAAATATCTCTCATGAAACTGTGCCAGTTATAGGGATAAGCATATAACTTAGCATCTTAGGGAGCAAATATGAGGGAAGCAGGTGTTTAGCCTGGAAGAGGTGCATTTTTAGACTGAGAACATCCTGTGAGAACTCAACAATTTTTTAAAAGGGTGGTGGTGAACTTTGCCTTCAGAGTTTGGTCAAAGGCAAATTGCCACCAATCCAAGGCCAGACAAAACCCTGTGATTCTGGGTAGATGAAGCTAAAGAAAGCAGGTCTCAGGGACACAAAGACAAGATTGAGAAGTCTTTATCAGATTTTGAAATGATAAACCTAGCTTTAGTGTCTAAACGACACTAGTCTGAGGGACCTTCTGAATGTCTCAGTGCCAGGGGCCAGTGCAAGGAAAAGTTCATTAAATCTATGTCATCCTGTAGACTTTTCCACTTATAGGCAACATTAAAGACAATGCACAAGCAGACAGACTATAGGACTATAACAGCAGACAGGGTTGTGTAAGAAGGGTAGAAGACAATTTCATCAAGGAACAATAAATACAAATCTGATCAGATAACACCACCAAGGGATCTCATTTCTAAAAAAGCAAAATAAATCCAAAGCTGAAGAACTTGTATGAAATAGCAGAGCTCAATTCAGCGTGAATCTACCTCCCAGATATGGGTAGGTTGGCACCTCAAATGGGTAAACCCAAGAAGTCTAAGATGTGGTCACTGTTACTAAGTAGAAAAGCTGGGTCCAAGGCAGTGAGTGTTTCAAGTAAATCTCAGTGACCCTCTATTTCTGTCAATGCCCTCCAGCCCAAGACCGCAAGGAGCACACCTGGGGTGGAACAATTTGAGTTTACTGCTTTGTGCCATGAAGGCAAACACAAGGGAGATAGTGGGGATGTTGAGGTGCCTCTCTTTGTTGCAATGAGCAATAATCCCAATTTGATCAACCCCAGGCATGTCCTGGTGGTTTTTGGCTGAAGGACATTGACAGTGCCCGAAGTCAGAGAGTCTACCTTTTAGCGTCTGCCATTTACTAATCGTGCGCCCTTAGGCAAATCACTTAAGTTCTCGGGTATTCAGTTTGCTTATCTGCAAATTGTACCTAGAACAGTATCTGCGTTTTTTTTTGGCTGTTATCAGACCTAAAAGCAAAATTTGTTTAAAAAACAAAACAAAAGTGATAGCTAGGTGGAGTCTCAATTGGTGCCTAAAGGAAATGGCTCAGGAATCCAGTGGCCTCGTGAATCTGAGTATCTGTGATTTTGCTGTAGAATACTGCTCCACTGGCTGTGGAGTTGGCCTCAGAGGCTTGTAACCTGCAGTATGCCCTAATTCCCCGGTTAGGGAACCCTTCACCCAAGAGCAAATTTCTCCAAGCCTTATCTTGGGCATATTTGTTCTCTAATGTAGTGTACTGGGTAGTGGGAAGACTAGACTCAGAGTGAGAAAAACTGGGTTTCAATCTTAACTCTTCATTCTAGTGGTAGCTCTGGGCTTCAGAGGCCTCAGTTTACTTGTGTGTAAGTGGGTATAACAACCCTACTTCATGTGTTGTACAATTAATAGAGATTATGTTTGTGCAAGAGGAGTGGGGTGATAAAATGATTCTTTCATTAGTTGACATCAGGGTTTCTGTTAAGAAGAGGACACTCTTTTTTTAAGGAAAATACTCTGATATGCCAATTGCAGGGAAGAAGGAGAAGTTCTGATGGAAAGGACTGGAAGATAACACATATGTAGCTAAACTGCCCTTCATAAGAAACAAACATGAATTTGGGATTAGACAAAGAAGGAAAAAAAGGAATGGCAGAAGGGAGAAAGAAGCAAGAGTGGATGGTAGGAGAATGGTTTGCAGAGAAGTCCCAAGTAGTAATGTAACCTAGGATTTTTAAATGCGGGAATATTTAGCAATCAACTTTTAATTGTTTGTATTGCTATAACATATGCCCCTTCATCTACTCAAACTTTGATAAATTCTGTTACTTGCATAAATGCTTCATGTGAGAGGTTTTCAGGGAAATCCAGGAAGGAAAGCAGCATTCCCCATCTGGTGTGACAGAAAATAGAAAGAAAAGAGTGGCCATGGAGATAAACTGAGTGTGAATCAGAAGCTCATTAGGAGCCTAAAATCAGAACCACATTGGCCATGGGATTCTGAGCTTCCTCAGAATTCTCAAAAACCTTTTATCCAACTGTGAAAGGACAGTTGCCCCTCTGCTGATACCAGGCTTACATGTGCACTTTTAGAGCTGGCCAAGCACAGGTAGGTGTTCCATGGTAGTTGTATCTGAATCTCCATTTGGTTAATGTCTAATATGCTTTCCAGATGTGGTTGTAGGTTCCCTCAGTCTAGGTGTGTGTCCAGAATTCTTCCCATTTTTTTTGGTATACCCCTCAAAGTCTGGCATAGTACTGGATACAGGATAGGAACAGAAGAGAGAAGACAAACAGGGAGAAGGTCAGGCTCTAAGTATTAACAACTCTCACTTACTGTGTGCTATGTCCTAGACTGGAGTGGGACATGAACCCAGTTTGGCTTGCTATAAAACCCAAACTCTTAACCATTGCATTATGCAACATGCCCCAGGGTTTATCTCACCTTGCCTGGCCTCAATCTTACCTAAAGCTAGGTGTGGCTAACCTCCTCTCCCCTCCCACGTCCCCTCTGGCCCCTGAGGCTCACAAAGTGAAGGAATTTGGGGATCCAAAATGCAAAGAACAGTGTGTGTCTATAAGGAACCATGACTTCTTGTTTGCGGTTTCTCTAGCAACCCTCCCACCCCCAACCCCAGGAGCCAGCTTGGCTGGCCACAGAAACTATCTTTGTTGGTAGGGTTGCCAGAATTAGCAAATAAAAATACAGGATACCCAGTTAAATTTACCGTTCATATAAACAATAAATACTTTTATAGTGTAAGTATATCCCATACAGTATTAGTGACATATTCATCCCAAACAATTATTTGTTGTTTATCCGAAAGTCAGATTTAACTGGGCATTGTGTATTTTATCTGGCAAACATATTTGCCTGGGCATGGTATTTCAGAGAGTGGAGAAATAGGGGGGGTTTGGAATTTCCTGTTCAGTGGCTTCAGCAAGGAGCCTAACACCTGCTATTTTGGGCAGTCCTTAAGGAAACTGCTTTAAAGCTCAGTGCTTATGACCAGCTTGAGTGCTGGGGGTAGGCTGACCAACTTGTCCTGGCTTTCCTGGGACTCTCCTAGTTTGAGCAGTGAAATCCTACATCTCAGGAAATCTTTCAGTTTTTTGCAAACCTAGATTTTTTTTTACCTTAATGAGGGACATACCTAGAGGAGCTGGTGATGTTGGAAGATAACACATGTGGCTAAATTGCCAGGCAAGTCTCAGAAAATCTCCATACTTCTTCTAAGCACATTTCCTCAGGTCCATTTGGAAGATGGACAGATTCTAGGGAAGGCTAAGAATCCTAGGTCTGAAAGGTGTTGGTTCTAGAGATCTTAAATTTCAGCCTTTGCTTGTTAAATGTTTATTAAACATTTCCAGAGATACTCTGTCACCTCACCTTGTTATTATTATTGTTATTTTACCTCAGTATAGACACTGTGCTAAATATTTTATGTTGTCATCTTGTGTAATCTCAATAACCTTGTGAGGTTACTACTATTATTATAATTTTCTAGGAATTAAAATAATAGAGACCTACAGAGTTTGAATTTGTCCAAAGTCACAGAGCTGCTCTTTGGTAGAGCTGGTATTCAAGCCCAGGGGTATCTGACTTCAGAGTCTGTTCTTAATAAAAACTCCTTTTTGAGAGAGAGAGAGCATGCACATGAGTGTGTGAACATTAAGGCAAAATGTGGAGGGGCAGAGGGAGAGGGAGAGAAAATCCCAAGCAGACTCCACACCCAGCATGGAGCCTGACACAGGGCTCAACATCATGACCCTGAGATCAAGACCTGAGCTGAAATCAAGAGTTGGTTGCCTAACCAACTGAGTCATCCAGACAACCCTGGACTCTATTTTTCTTAATCACCATATTCCATTACTTGTAGAAAATCCTGTTCATCTGGAAGGCCTACCTAATATCTAGCTAAAATCCTTCATGCTGCATGTCTAATAACTTCCTTCTTGCTTAGTTATCAACAAAGAGAAGATAGCTACTCCCAGGAAACCCAGAACTAGCCGCGATATCCAAACCAACTTTAATTGGGATAGCCAGCCCCACCCCAGCATCCACGAGGCACTCTCATGTACCCCTTTTTGAGGAAATTTGAGGACAGCTGGGCAGCTCATGCCCAGAATGGAGATTCCTATTGGCTCTTTAAGCTTGTAGTTTAGGCTCAGCAGCTCTGTCTAAGGCCAGGTCCTTGGAGGGGTTCTCAGTAGGCTGAGACTTGAATAGATCTTCTGTGGCTGGGCAACCCATGTATAGCCAAGGTAGAGAGGACATCCCAGGGAGGATTTGTTTCTCTTTCTGAAGGCCCCAGCTGTGGAGAGGGAACAGAGGCTAAGGGGAGCTGCTGCCATTCTCCCCTTTGAAACCCTTCCAAGAACTGCTGGATTCAGCCTGCGGAAATAATTGCAGTGCTTTAGAAACTTTGAAGGATTTTTCAAGGATAACCCAAGGAGCATATAAAACTTTCTTTAGAGGGTCCCCTGGGGGATTCACTTCTTAGACTTTATGATTTGGAACTAATTGTGCTTAAAAAGAGAACCCATTTTCCTCTGGGGCCAAGGTATCTACTGCCTAGGAAGGGGAGGCCAGGATGGAGGAGTGCATTAACCTCTCCTTGCTTTAGGGACTGAGGAAGGCAGCAGCTCCAGAGTCTGCCCACAGTCTTAGCTCCAGGGCTCAGTGTCTCTTACCCTCCTGGCTATCACAGAGAAAGTCCCACAGGAATGGAGTTCCCAGGGACAGAATAGTTGGAGAGGAGGAATAGTTGGAGGGTAGGGGTGCCTGCCCCATCTTACTAGGTGGCAAGAGGAGTGCATACTGGTGGGAGAGTAGCTGCCCAGGCCTCCTCCTGGACTTGGCCAGGGTGGGGGAAAAGAAGGGGGAAATCAGGCCACAGAGCCCTAAGAGCCTAGGGCAGGGCTGTCTCCCTGTGTGGGTCATTTGTTCTAATCTCTCCCACCATGATCTTAGCCTGCTTACCTGGGGTGCCCCACCCACAGCAGGGAGAATTGAGAATCCTTTTCTTCTCCATCCTGGCTGCTGGCACAGTTTCCCAAGGAAGGCACTCCAGTCCCAAGGGAAAGCAATCTGCTCCATAGGGGATGTCATCCATAGCCCAGAGTGACTTTTACTTGGACAAGCAACCAGAGCTGAAGGGCTTGGCCTGACTTCTCCGAAAGGGACAGCCCACTTACAAATATTATATAATAATATTGTTATTATATATGTACATAAAATAATAATTACTACTTTTGGAGAGGGTAGAATCCTATCTCTGAAAAGGCAATCCTGGGCAGCAGTGCTGAAAGAAAGAGGTCTGAGCAATTGCCTGCAAGGTTGTTGGTCCTAGCCCTCATTGTTTGTGGGGCCAACAGAGGGGCAAAGAGAGGACCCCTGTTTCCCTGAAAGGCAGAGGGAGTAGGCTGAAGACGTTTCTTGCTTTCAAGGGCTTATGTTTTCTCCTCCCATGGGTAGCAGGGCAGGAGGGACCCCTCTTGCCCATCCAGCTGTGCCTCGGGAGGCGTTCCTCAGAGTCCTTTCCTATCACTGGGGCAGCCTTTGTTTGGGAAGGGACACACTTTGTGTTCAGAGACACAAGCAAAGAAGGGTATGGGCAGTGTTGGTGCTGTGGGGGGAGTGGGGACTGGCCAACCTGCCACAGTGAGGGCTTCACTTTCAACATTGTCCTGCTACTGTGGAGCAGATTCAGGGGGCCTGCACACTGCTGTCCCTCAATCTGCCTGAAACACTTTTCAAATGAGATTTCTCAATAGAAGTAGTAATTAATGCATGTAATTACAAATTCCCACCATACTAAAAGGCATAGATAGAGTGAAAAGTCTCCCTCCCACTCCATGCCCCCATCCCTTTCCCCAGAAACCACTACTCTTACCAGGCTATGTGCATCTTCCCAGAAAGATCGGAGATTTCCCTTGAAAATGTTCTGTTTTTCTTTTGGATTAGCTTGAATCTTAACTTTAATGACTCTTCTTTTCCTCATCTCAAGTTTAATCATACACAAAGTAGAGAAAATAGTATAATGGGCCTCCATGTACCCACCAAGCGGCTTCAATAATTTTCAACATTTGGCCAATGTTATTTCATCTAACCTTTTCATAATTTTCTGTAGGAGGAAAAATCCGAGGTATCCTGACATTTCACTTATAAATATTTCTCATGCATCTCTGATAAACACCTTTTTTAAAAAAAGATTTTATGTATTCATCTGCGGGGGGGAAGCACAGGGGCTGAGAGAGAGAAGCAGACTTCCAGCTGAGCAAAGAGCCTGACATGGGGCTTGATCCCAGGACCCTGATATCATGACCTGAGCTAATGGCAATGCTTAACTGACTGAGCCACCCAGGTGCCTCTAAGGACCATTTTAATAAAAAACACAATCACCATGGTATTATCACACATAACAAATCCAACAAAGTCCTTAGTATCATCTAATCCCCACTGGCTTATTCTGAATCCCACTGATCTATAAACTGCGTGCAATTTGCCCTGCTAGATTTCTAACACGGGCATCTGGCTTAGTCTGAGAAGTACAGAGGGTTGGAGACTTGGGCCACAGCAGCCTAAAGCCTGTCCATCCTCCCCCGGGCTGTTCTTGCTGTTTGAACATTCTTTTGGAACAAAGAAATCTTCTGGGCAACTTCCAAGAAATGAGAGTCTGGAGAGAAGCATTCTCTAGAGGTGGCTGTGTCTTTTACTTACTGAGTGGCATTGGGAAAGGTGTCTCTGTTCCCCATCAATAATAGGGAACAGATAGCATTGGTTCTCGGGAATTAGGTGAGTATTTGACAGCCAAGGATAGTATTATATTTTTATTTCATTTTATTTTGTTTTTTTTCCAGTGTTCCAAAATTCATTGTTTATGCACCACACCCAGTGCTCCATGCAATACGTGCCCTCCTTAATACCCACCACCAGGCTCACCCAATCCCCTACCGCCCTCCCCTCCAAAACCCTCAGTTTGTTTCTCAGAGTCCACAGTCTCTCATGGTTTGTCTCCCCCTCCGATTTCCCCTAACTCACTTCTCCCTCCATCTCCCGATGTCTTCCGTGTTATTCCTTATGCTCCACAAGTAAGTGAAACCATATGATAATTGAGTCTCTCTGCTCAGTATTTTTGCTGTGCTTAGAGATCATATCAAACATGCAGCCTCTTTGCAGGCACCACTGTGCCAAGGCTGGCTGAGTTTTCATGTTGGTGGAGGTGGGTTATGTGGACAATTGATTTCTCCATTTGCTAGTAGCTATTTGGCACCCCCAGACACTCCTGAGTTTATTCATCTGATTATTTTGGCTTCTAGGTTACTGTTCACTCGATCCCCAAGCCGTGGGCACCTTCACAATCCACAATCCACATCCAATACATCCCCTGCTCCCATTCATTCTTGCACTGCTCCCCAAATCTTCGGGAGGGGAAGAAGAATACTCTCCTCCCCCCCCATGCCAACCCAAAGTATGTGGCATCTCTGGCCCTCAGCCCTCAGTTCTGTTGGCCAGAAAGGCATTGCCAAGCCAATCGGCATGAAGTAGGGTGTAGAAAGTTCTAGTCACAAGTACATAAGACATAATATATTGCTACCAACCAGCCAGACTTCTGTGCAGGGCTAGAAAAGCTGTAAGAAGCAGCCACTTGGCATTCCTCAATTTGGTCTGGAAGGACATTATCTTGGGGAGGAGAATCAGAGCCTCAGTTCCAGAAGCCTAAATACTAGCAAGTGACCCCAGGTTTTCACTGAAACTGTGCCTTCTCTGTTCACCTTTACAGTCTTCTCTGTGGACATGGTGGGAGATACGGACTGCCAGATTGGGCACTTGAGCCCTTGCTTAGTTTCCTGGGAGAAATTCACTGGACTTTGCTTTTACTAGAATGTTTTTCAGCATTCAGTTTATACGATGTACCAAAGAGAACCCACTTGCCCAGTGGCCTTCAGGAACCTGATACTATGGATCACACCACAGAGAGTGGAAGTAATATCAAATTATTTGGAATTATTTGCAAGGAAGCTGCACAACCAAAGCAAGTTATGATAGAGGGGGCCCAGATCCTCTGAGGTACCATCAGAATTTCATGAAGCAAACTGTTTACTAGTTCCACACAATCCTGCATTGTTTCCACAAGCACCCAGTGCAGATAGCAGGCTGCCACCCAGAAGGCTGGCAGTGCCCTCTCGAGGAATCCCTGAGCATTGCTGGGGACCCAGCTAGATTCTGGAGAACTTTTGCCAAGGGCACCCAGCAGAACCATTAGAAGTAGAATTGCAGCAGCAATAGGTGAGGGGACCTTGGGGTCCGGGAAAGAAACCCCTATCCTGTGGGGAAGGCTCAAGAGAGGGGTGGTGAGTGGGTGCAGAGTGTCAGGACATACAGAGTGACTACAACATACTAGATCCTGGGGATCTGGAACCTTAGGACATTGGGGACTGTGAGCATGACCTGGCTGAGCCCCTTTTCCATCCCTGGGCATAAAAGCAAAGTGGAGACAGTAAGACATGATCCATCAAAGAGTGTGGAGAGAGAAAAAGAAAGAGGGACACAGCAACACAGAGAGAAACAGAGTCAGACAGACAGAACAGAGACAAAAAGACTGAGAATTGGGGAGAAGACATAATGAATAGTAAGGCTATAGAGATGAAGGAAAGGAGAAGAGAAATGTATGTTTCTCTTGATTCCCCTGAGAATCCAGGGGCAGATTTGTGAGGAGGCTCAGACTGAGTGATTTCCCCTGCATGCACAGCTGTCTCATCTCACCATTTCTCTAATCCCCTAAATCAGAACCCCCAAAGTTTGGGCTCAGTTCCTTCTGCCATCTGAGGAGCAGAGGGCATACATTTGGTGACTTTTTAAAAAATTTATTTATTTGACAGAGAGATCACAGGCAGGCAGAGAGGCAGGCAGAGAGAGAGAGAGAGAGAGAGAGAGAGAGAGAGAGAGAGAGATGGGGAAGCAGGCTCCCTACCTAGCAGATAACCCGATGTGGGGCTTGATCCCAGACCCTGGGAACATGACTCGAGCCAAATGCAGAGGCTTTAGCCCACTGAGCCACCCAGGCGCCCCTACGTTTGATGACTTCTTCCTTTTGGTCCTCCCTCTCCTCCAAGGCCATTCTGTTATCCAGAAGTTAATTGTTGGCAAAATTCTACAACCCAGCTTCCTCAATAGGCAGTCTATGGCTGGAGAGCAGGGCTAGTGAGGACCTTCTACCATCAGTCATATGGTCTTATTCTAGTCTGCTCTGTAAAACTACCACTATCCGTTTCCAGAGATCCTTTCTCCTTGGGGCTGGTATAAGAGCAAAGGATCTAGAGTTCTACAACCATGGACAAGCCTCAAATACTGCAGGATTCAGGACCTGGGTGAAGCCACAGGGGCATCTGTAGAAGACTCAACCATTTCCTAATGGCAGAGCCCAAGCCAGAAACATATCCAAGGTCACAGCCCAAAGAGAAAACTGTAAGGCACAATCTTGTCACTCTCCCCCCACAGGAAGGTTTGAGATTCTGTTCAGTACCTCCTTCTTCACCTCTCTGTCCCCAAGGCAAAGCCATAGGAAAAATTTGGTGGTGGTGGTAGCAGGGGTTGGGGGGGTCATACCTTCTTTTCCTGGAGTCTTCTAACAAGTATTCCCTTAAGTTATATGCCAACCCCCTTCCTTATAGGCCATCCATGGGAGAATATGACCCTCAAGGTCAAGAGAGCAGTGTCTCTCTGAGGCCCCTGAAGGGAAAGAGAACACTAACAAGGAGCCTAGATAGACACTGGTTAAGATTCACCTCTTCTAGAAAACCTTCCCAGGCTAATTCCACCTAATATTAGGCACTCAAATACCTTCACAGTCTTTAGAAACAAGTATGATTTGTAAGGCAAATTTCATATACTGTTCCCCTGTTTTTCCTACTTGGTCATTTATTTCTTCGTGTTTTTTTCTCTGAGGCAAGGACTATATTTCATTTCCCCTTCTCTCTACCTTCATTAGCAGCTGCTGCTTCACCCCAACCTGCTCCCTGCCTCTCACCAGCCTGGCCTTAGCTCTTTGATGATACTATGGTCTCACATTGGGATACTGACTACCTGATTCCCAGATTGTGTTAGTGATTTGTCTCGAAGTCAATTACAGTCCTTGGAAATCACCATCATCCCTAACTCAGACCTTCTCTTTACCTCATTTTGTGAACATGCATTGGTTTTGTTCCCTCTCTGGGTCTCTGTTATATTATCTATAAAATTTTTACAATGGTAGCCTCCCCTAGCTTGGTCAAAATCTGTTTGTGGAATCAACAGCTTGTGTTTTGTCTTTATTCAGTTGAAACCAAGAAGGGTTTAGAAGGAATTATTTTAAAAGACAAATTTTTCTTCTCTATTGTGATTCTACAGCTGGGCAGGGGGAGGGATGCTTATTTGCCAAGGAGTGGTGGGGAGGTGAAAGGTGGACAGGGCCAAGAGCAGCTAAGGGTGAGGGGTGGGATTGGGGCAAAGTTGGAAGGACCCTGGGAATAGCATCTAGGTTTCTGACCTTGACCACCTGTCCAGGGCTACAACTTCCATGGCTTCTGACACTTGTGCTGCCACATCCCACACCAAATAGACACAAGCATCGGTTGGAGGCTTCCAGGACCTTTTCTTTTTATTTCTACCCCAAACCACATTTCCAGATGTCTCTGCAGCAAAGTGAAATTCCAGACAGACAAGGCTTAGAGAAAAACAGAAAAACAGAAAATGAAACAATTGGCAATGAAACGCAGAAAGATGGAGCCCTTAGAGAAGGGAGTATCCCTAAGGAGGTGGGGACAAGGGGAGGAGAAGGGGAGGAGGAGAGGAGGAGGAAAGCAGGCCTGTCTCTTTAAGGGGGTTGGCTGTCAATCAGAAAGCCCTTTTCGTTGCTGGAGAAGAGGACAAAGATACTCAGAGAGAAAAAGTAAAGGACCGAAGAAGGAGACTGGAGAGACCAGGATCCTTCCAGCTGAACAAAGTCAGCCGCAAGCCGACTAGCCAGCCGGCTACAATTGGAGTCAGAGTTCCAAAGACATGGGTGAGTTTCAGAAACTTTAGCATGGAAGACTCAAGCAGGCACAGAAATTTGCAAGAGAATTTCCAACTCTAGGGTTCAGTGTTTCCAATGGTTTCAATGAGTTGTGTTTTGGCACTTGTTTTGTTTAATTCCTTAGTATTCAGTTAGGTTAACTCCTTCTCTGCTGTACTGAGAATGATGCTTTATTGCCAAGGAACTCCAGCAGCATGTGGAGAGTATCACAGGTTTTTGGAAAGAGTGCCCAGAGGGTTGGATATGGTCATGTGTCCTCCTACCCCCTCATTTCCCTCTACCTTCTCTTTTCCCCTGTTCTCAGACCCTGGTAGTGGCTGGGTCAGCTGACATCCCTGATTTTTCTGGAGACAAATGAGTGTTGGCTAGCCCTCATGTATAAAATAACTGCTTGCTTGATACAAAATTTGGACCTTGTTTGGCATCAGAAGGAAATTGGGGAATTGGGTAAAATGGAACTCAGGCACTCAGGTTTGGCTATGGCTAAGAAGGCCAATCTCAGGTTCAGGAAATGAAAATAAAAGCCTCAATGGATTTTCCATGGGGAGTGGATATGGATAGTGTGTGTGTGTATGTGTGTGCGCACACATGCATGCATGTACACATATATGGGTGACCATATCTAGCAAATATTACAGATTCAGCCTTTCTGAGGGTGTGATTCAGACTCTAAATCCCTCCTGTGACAAGTAGGCTGCTGGGATCCTAGGGCTTTTACTGACTTAGATGAGTAGTGAAGGCTTCTCCAGGTTCTGTGAACAAAGAGAGAAACTATAAGGTCTAGTCTTTTGTAGTGACTACTTTAGAGCAAGGTGTACAGAGCACAAGGGTCTTTGTCCACACAGGATGCCACAGAGGTGTGTAGACATCACTAACATTTGACAAAAGAAGAGTAGCAGCTTGAATGCATCCTAAATGAAATGAGAATCAATTATCCTCTGTATTCACCATCAAATGTAGTACCCAGAAGACTCTAGCAACATCCATGGAAAAAGGTTCTAGATTATATTAAGCTGGTGTCAGCCTTTAGGTTGTTAAATCCTGAGAGAGATCTTTGAACCATGTATTCAGTGTGGATAAATAAGAGGGCAGGGCACTGGACTAGAGCCAACGCAACCAGGTTCGAATCCCAGATCTGCCACTTAGAAACTTCATGACCTCGGATAGGTCACTGTGAATTATCACTTCATCATCTGGAAAATGGGGATAACAATAACTGCTTTGTCTACTTTCAGGGTTGTGAAAATCAAGTAATAATGATGTGGATGTCCCTTGAAAATGGGCAAGCTCTATAACAACTATAAATAATGAAAATACCAATTATTATGCAATAATAATAAGCTGACTTTTACTCTTTCCAAAGTGGTCTGGGCTTTCTTTGTGTATATTTTGTGCACTTGGGTAAGAATCATTTGACCAACTGAGTGTGGCCAGGTGAGATGTGAATGTTAGGGGAACTCAGTTCCTACCCTCAGTAACATCAGGAATCCTATAGAGCAGCTGATTGGGTAGGTTGTGAATTAAAAAATGGAGAGGGAGTAAAGATGATGTAGAATATTACTTCCTCAGCGGATGAAAGACTTGAAGAAAAGGAAGGAACAAATGAGGTGACCACAGGGACAGTTACTCGTTGTGGAGGCTGGATGATTTCCTCCAGGGGAATCTCCAGGGGAAATTGCCACAGATAAGGGCACAGTTGAGGTTGTGTATTGGATCCCAGATCTTGGGGGTGGGCAATCCTTGGGCCAGGTGCACATGAGTGTGTAGCCATTGAATTTTGATTATTCAACAACAAAGTTTCTCAAGTACTTTGTATATAATAGACCATCTCTAACAAGGTACTGTGCTTCTACTTCTTCTGACATGGAGTGTGTTACTGTTCAACAATTGCAGTAGACAAATTATATCATGGAATCTGGGATTGGAAGGAACTTTAGAAGCTACCTGAGCCAACTCTCAAGGCAGGATTCCTTTCTACAACAGCTAATTAAATGTTCCTATAGTCTCTGTTTAATCACCTCCAGAAACGGAGAGCTCACTACCTCGACCATATACAATCTTACAGGTTGGGGAAGCAGAGAGGAATACTGAATTCAGTATTGTCCATATGAGAGGTTTATAGGGGAAATGATAGTTCATTAATCCTTGTCCTGACTTGGGAAGGGGATGTTCCAAATGAGTCTTTGGGGTAACAGTGGAACCAGAAAAGAGCTAAAGAGCAGTAGTTGATTATTCTCTGCTCAGTAACACAATGCTATTACTGAACAGCAAAACATTGGCTCCTGTAAGCCTGTTGTCTGAGAATAGTGGCTGTTACCCTGGTAACCAGACTGTGATGCTTCCCTCCAAAGGTGGCTGTTTGCCAAGCAGTGTAGTTTTGGCTGGTGCAGACTAAGTGAGGGTAGCCCAGGCAAGAAAGAAATGTGGATGCAAAGCAGGGTTCAGCTTTACAAAATTCCTGAAAACTAACTGAATCCCACCAAGATGGCAAGAATGCCACAAGAATGCCAAGAGCCAAAAAGAAACTAGATCCAAACCAGCATACTCACTAACTCTTCCTAGAGACAGTGACTAAAATGATTGCAACAGCCTTCCCCACCCCATCCCTCACCTGGGTCCTGCGGAGCCAGAGGAGCTCTTGAAGAGCCAGGCAAACTGAAAGGCCTGCTCTGCTTGGAGGAGCTTTTGCACTGGCTCTGTGCTATGAAAGCTGAAAGTTTACTCAAGAGCTTCACAACTAGAAACATTCTATCAAAGCCATGTGAGTAGTAATAAGGCCTAAGAATCCCTGGGAGATGGGTCGGAGGGGACATATAGTGTTTAAACTCACCAAGGCACTGGCACCTAGCCAGTGGCATCTTTTTCCCTCGTTGCTTTTTTTTTTTTTAATCTTGAAGTCCTGAAAACCATCCCCAGGGTATAGTTCTTGGTCTTGAAAGAAAGCACCTGTAGAAATGCCCTCCTTGCCTATAGAACTATAGATCCAGGGAAGTCTGGTTAGGGCAGTGCCATGATCAGGTAAGGTCTCATCAGCCTAGAAGGCAAACAAAGCTGGTTTCCCCTTCTTTACCACTGTTAGCACCTTCCCCGTGCCAAACTTACCTCAAAAACCCTGCAATACTGATTGATTAATTCCTCCTTGGCTATTTAAAAATGATCCTAAGGGTGATCTCGCAGCTCTGTACTTGCCTCTGAGCCCTCTGCTAGGCAGGGCTCTGGAAAAAAAATCACTGAAACCAAGGAGAGAAGAGGAAATTTTAAGAGATTGCCCTAAGGGATAAGGTATAGAAAATGTTGTCTCTTAGCTTCTTGTCAGGTACTTCTCTTTTACCTCTGCATAAGTGGGCAAGATGAAGACAATATGTCAGGAATAGAGTTTAATAATCAAGCTTCTATTCCAACCTCCCAGTGTTTGGGCTATATTGACATGTGTCTGTGTGTGTGTGTGTCTGTGTGTCTGTGTGTGTGTGTGTGTTTGGGGAGGAATGGGGAGTACAGGAAACAAGTTGGTCCAAATGCTCTTGCTATAGTAATAAGTAATAATAATATCTGTCCAAAGAAGAGACTGAGATTCCTTTTTATTTAACTTTGTCCATATGACTTGACAATCAGGCTTAGATTCCCATGTCCCAGTGGTTGCAGGGCCCCTTTCTACCACTTGAATGCAGTATAAGTGTTGAGTTCTTGTAGGGAAGCCAAAATTATAGTCAGGGCTTTGTCTAACCAGGATAAGGCCTAAAGCAAAAGTCTTTGTCTCTGGCACCTCCTGATGATTGTTGTTTTACTCCTAGAACCCACCCACTGATCTCTATCCATCCCCAGTACCAGTCACGGTTGCTCTTGCATCTTGGCCCTGTCAACTACTATAGGCCCCAATCAAGGAGGCCTCTGTTCATGGAGTGAGGTTAAGGGGTGGGTTCTGGGAGGAGGGTAAGGCCGTAGTGCAGATTAGAAACTTAGAGAGATGGGGCCAGTTTTTCACTCAATGAGCCTGCCTGTTGTTTAGCTCTATTGTATAGGGTTCTTCTATCTCTCCCTTTGTCAGCTGGATTCAAGGGACAGGCTAGGAATTGTGCAAGGCACAATTGGTCTCTTTCTACCATCTCTTTCGATGAAAGCCCTTCCTCTCCTCCCTTTGATGAGTTCCCAGATTCACACTGAATTTCCATCATGGAGCTGGTCCTTGAGGCATGCCCAGGGCATGGGAAAGGAAGGGCTTGGGAGATCTTGGCTCCTGCTTAAAGAGACAGCATGAGGATCAACACAGTCCCTTGGATGGGCATGGATCTGGATAAGATTAACAATGGTCCTGTTGATCTTTGTCAGATTCCTGCGAAAACTGTTGGTCAGAAGGGCTTGAAGTTCTATCACAGATTGATTAGACTCATTTTGGAAGTTTGCAGATAAATCTAGCCAACATCTTTGCTTACATTTTGCGCATAGGACTTGGTTATATACATTTTAACACTAAGTTATAGGTAGTTTTGGTCTTTGATTCACAGACACAACTTTGTTCTCCCCAGCAAGACTGAAAAGTCATTGAAGAAAGGGACCGGGCTTTATAATTCCCTTTTGTTTCTCATAGTGCCCAGCTTACTTCAAAAATGCTTAATAATTATACTGAAACCACATCAAAAGAAATGAAAGGAAAACAGTGAGAAGGATCATTATTTTTCTCTATGACCTCTCATCAAAGTCAAGCAGTTTAATCCAATTGAGTTGCACTGGGTAATATTATTATTGTAGTTCTTTTATGCCAACTCTACCATGTGACAATCTGTACTTAGCCTGAAAAACGTGAGCATGACTCTTGAGAAAGCCAAAGAACTCCAGAATCCCTAACAGCCTTCCTCAATCAAACCAGTATCCTTTCAACCATGAAGGGTGCTGAAATGGAGAGCTTGTGGCTTTAGGCTATTGTTCACACATTCCCAAGGACACTTCTTGGGTTGTGAAAAATCAAAGTGAACCCAATGGAACTTTCTCAGAATGCTTTTTTTTAAAAAAAGATTTTATTTATTTATTTGACAGACAGAGATCACAAGTAGGCAGAGAGGCAGGCAGAGAGAGAGAGGAAGGGAAGCAGTCCCCCTGCCGAGCAGAGAGCCCAATGTGGGGCTCGATCCCAGGACCCTGAGATCATGACCTGAGCTGAGGGCAGAGACTTAACGCACTGAGCCACCAGGCGCCCCTCAGAATGCTTTGATTGTCAACTACTTTGATGAAGACACATTTTTTTTGCATGTCCTGAGTTTTTCCCAGTTGAAATCCAAAAATTGATTTTTTTGCTTGATCAGACTGACTGAAATTCCTTATTTCTGCTGAACTTAGATGTCCCCAGAACCAACATTTCATCTGTGAAGAGATGGACATGTAATGTGTATGTTGATATTGTTGAACTATGTAGAGCTCTAGAGTGAATTATCTGGGGCCATTTATTTCCAACTCCATGTTAAAGACTCATTAAAATCTATGTCTTTTTTGTCCCTTGCTTTGAGTGTCAGTGCAGCAGAAAAGGGGTGCTAAGTTATTTGAGGTGTAAGAAAATAGAGGAAAAATTGTATATAAAAATAAAGTATATGAGTGGATGATCCAGAGTTGCTCCCAAGGCTTAGCCCTTTATTACCCAGTAAGGACATTACATATGACCCTCTCTGGTTATTTGGATTATGATCAAGGGATCAGATACACTAAAGAGGATTTTTCCCTATCTTTATAACCCTAGAGGGGGCATCAGCTAAAGCTTAGAGTATAATTCCCTGTTTGGCTAGAAAGAGTTCAAGTTCCTTCATCTCTGATCACACCTGAGCCATTTAGCTTTTCCCAGTGTGAAAAATCTCGGGTAAGAGTGGGTGGCACAGGACAGTCACTTGCTAGGGTGGATGGCTGTCCTTACTCTGGGCTAAATAAACAGTTCTGTCATTGTTCCCTAGGTCTGACCCCCTCCCCACCCCCAGGCCTGCAGGCCCCTGAAGAATACCAATGAGGCTCCTGGGATCTCAGGGAAAAACAAGGCTTCTTTGTCTAGGGGAGCTATGGAGGGCTCTGTCCAAGCCCTGACCTTGTGCTGTGGAGAGAGGGAACAGAGAGGTCACTGACCTTCTCCTCCCTCCACCCTCAGGCTTCAGAGACCTTCTTTACTAGAAGAGTCTAAGAGTTTGGGGGTGGGGAAGAGTTGGATAGACAGTAGGAAAATGGCAGCACTATTTATTTCCAAGCTCTTTTTCTTAACTTACAGGATGCATCTAGTATCTCAACCTGTTGAGAAAGAGGAAGATTGATTTCTGGAATGTTTCCTGAGAAAATGATCAATTTCAACTGCTATGTTTTTCTTTCTGGTATATACATGCGTGCATGTGCACATTTGCGCACATGCACGCTCACACCCACGTGCGCACGCGCACACACACACACACACACACACACACACAACCATGGCCCAGCTCTGATGAAGTGCTCTTACCAAGCACTATTGCAAAGTTCATACTAAGTAAACTCTGCCTCCCCTACAGCAGCAAAGCCACAAATTGATTGCTTCAGATAGAAGTAATCTGATGGTAGTTCTTCAGTACTTGGAAAAGGATGAAAATTCAGTTCTGCTGCAAATATTAGCTACTTATTCTGTTTGTCTTGGGCTTCCAAGCCTCATCTCTGATGTCACATACCAAATCTTTGAGGAAGAGGCTCTTTGAGGACCAAGGGAGGGCTTGTCATTTTAGGGGATGATGGATAACAGAACTCACTCATTCTGTGGTTCTGAGAAAAGACAAAAATGCTTCTACCTCAACTTTCCCACCATAGAGATAATCTGGTCCTTCAAAATCTGTTCACATTGCATCAGCCATGCAAATCAACAGATGTTTAAGCACACAGGGCTAAAAAGAAACTGTACTAGTATTAAGAGGGTTGAGCAAAGGACTCCCCTAGTCCTTGCTACCGTGGCATAGACAAGTGAGTTTTGGATAAAAAATCAAAACTAGAAATTAGTACAACTTGCTTTCTTTTTATAAGGAGTTTCAATATGCTTTTCCAAAAGCAGTTTCTCAGCATATCAGCTGCATATAATTCATATATACATAATATATATATATTACATATACCATATCTATCTATATTATATGATATATGAATAGATGTATAAAATCAGCACACACACACACACACACACACACACACACATGCTTTATATATTTGGGATCTGTCCAAGTGGCTAGAAGGAGCCACACTTTCCTCATCTAGTCTGCCATCTACTTGACATTTGTTAAGTTTTGTTCCATGTGGCACTTACAGCATAGGGCTAGTGCTTGGGGCACAGCTTTTCATGGAGCCTATGACTTCTTGTGTGCCTTTCTTGTTTCTTAGCAACACTGGCATGGGGACTGGGGTGACAGGTCTCGTTATCTCAGGGACTCCTAGTACTTGGAGACACCTGTGTTTCCAGGCTCTGGTGTGTTTTCATTATGCCAGAAAGATGTTTCATGCTTTGTTGACTTTGTATAGAGTCTTTTTGTAGCTGTTTTGACAGAACTCCAGTGTAAGCCTGAGGGTGCAGACATTGGCCAAGCTGTGATATAGGGGACAAAACAGCCATGCAAAGTGTTCAAAAACCATTAAGCTTGCATTTTTATTACTGTGAATAATAGTCACCCTCCCATTACCATCTTCTGCTTTCTGCCAGTTTCCTCCTTCCCTTTGGACTGCTCTCCACATAATATTCTAGACGAAAAAGAAGCAAGTATTCCTTGTGACAAATACACACAATGTTCGGGAATATCCAGGAGCATACAATTTCCAAAGTTTCTCCCACCTGGAATGCTCTCCAAGATTCAAAATACTGTCTGACAATACCAGTATCTCTGGCCTGCACCCATCCCTTTTTGGAACTTTTGTTGCATTTACTTCTATAACCACTTACTTGGCTGCCTGAAATTGTTAGTTGAAAATAATAGGTCTACCTACCTCATTCTTCCTCAGTAAACAAAATACTCCCAAATGGAAAAGTCTATCGTCTTTTATGTTTTCACCTCCCACATAACACCTGGCATAATGTTGGGCACATAGTAAGTACTCCGTAAGAGTTGATAAATGACTGAAACAAACAAATCAGGATAAGAAAGGAGAAGATGATTGCATAATCCCCCTGGCTTGCTACTTTGATGACTGATTATTTTTAAAAACCCATACATTCTGGGAATTAAAAGCAAGGACTTATTTTCAAGAAAGAAACAAAGTAATGGCTTTGGATCAATCTCACATCCCAGAAGCCTAAAGTTGGAGACTCTCCTGCTTTTGGACTCGGGGTGACTACTCCATCTGTGCCTGTGAGTGCAGGGCTTGACTGGTCTGGCAGAGAGGTATGAGGGGCATGAGCTCCTTATGGAACATCCCTGACTTTTTTCCTCCTTCCTCCCCAGGCTTGTTAGAGTGCTGTGCAAGATGTCTCGTAGGGGCCCCATTTGCTTCCCTGGTGGCCACTGGATTATGTTTCTTTGGGGTGGCACTGTTCTGTGGCTGTGGACATGAAGCACTCACTGGCACAGAAAAGCTAATTGAGACCTATTTCTCCAAAAACTACCAGGACTATGAGTATCTCATCAATGTGTAAGTACCTGTTATCCTACACAAACTGCTCTCTTTTTCTCCCTCTCTCCCTGGAGACATACAGAGCTCATTAGTTCCTCAGTGATTAGTAGGGGGTTAGTATGGAGCCAGACAGGATTCCTGAGTCTTCCCTCTGCAGATTCCATCTATGCCCCATCTGAGGTCCTGAATGAGGGGGAAGTGCCAAATACAGAAGGGGGAGGTCTGTCTGCCTGCCAGCCCACTTTTTACTGCCCACCTTCCACTGCGCTGGCTTTGTCCCACATGTTCTAACTTCTGCCCATGGGGTTAACATTGATTGAGTTGGAGCCTCTGCAGTAATAGGTATGGAGAACTCAGGGAAGGTACAATGACTGGACAGATTGGAACCTTCATCCCTCTTCTTCCTGGTCTAGCTCCTCTCTGCTTTCTCCTCTGAGTGAACATCTCTGAAAGGTCAGGCCAAGGAGAATAGGACCCCAGTTCTTTAGGTCCAAGGGTAAGCAAAGGATGGAGGAACCTAATGATTCTTCTAAAGAATCCCTAGCCTTGTTTAGGAGCTCACTTAAGTGTCCACCTTACTTATGCAGGAAGGGAACTGGGTCCTCATTTAATAAGATTACCTGATATCTTCTCTTTATCTTTTCATGCAGGATCCATGCCTTCCAGTATGTCATCTATGGAACTGCCTCTTTCTTCTTCCTTTATGGGGCCCTCCTGTTGGCTGAGGGCTTCTACACCACCGGCGCAGTCAGGCAGATCTTTGGCGACTACAAGACCACCATCTGCGGCAAGGGCCTGAGTGCAACGGTAACAGGGGGCCAGAAGGGGAGGGGTTCCAGAGGCCAACATCAAGCTCATTCTTTGGAGCGGGTGTGTCATTGTTTGGGAAAATGGCTAGGACATCCCGACAAGGTGATCATCCTCAGGATTTTGTGGCAATAACAAGGGGTGGGGGACAATTGGGCGTGAGTCTGTGGCCTCATCCCCACCCAAGGCTGGGTCCTCTCTAGGGGCCTGGCTTTTGAGTGAGGAAGTGATGGCTACAGCCGAACGAGAAGGTCAGGAAGAACGTGGTGCTCAGGTGTCTTAGCCTCACCTTTCAAAAGTTCCCTAGAAAATTTCATCTCAAAAAACAATAACAACAACAACAAAAGCCTAAGTTTTGTGGATACTTCATAAAATCAGACCATTTCTAAGCCATCTGTTGGTATTCCTTTACTCTCCTCTTAGCAGGGACCACAACAAAATTATATTTGACCACCTAAGAGCCTAAGTGCTACCCACGGATTGAGATGCAAACACCTGATCTGAAAGGGAGGGTTGATTATGGAAATTAAATAATTCCACTCCAAGGTGGAATTCTCAATATTCTGGAATTCTACACTGTTGGAGGTCCCAAAGGAAACTAGCATGGATCTACATATTTAATGCTTCATCTTTGTCTGAGGGTTATCCATGCTTCTAGTGAGGCACACATCGGTTTTCAGACTCTAGAGTTAAGATCTTTTGGGGGTTGAATATATGTGGGTTATGGTGATAACTTCTGTGGCCAACAGTTGGCTTAAAAAGGTTTTTGGATCCGAAATTTAAACCTCCTATTGGCTTTGCTCAGTGACTAAGGATGAAAAGTCCTATGACAAGGAATATTTTCCAAGCTCAACGTAAGGTGAGAAATGGCACGACTTTCTTCCAAGATCTGTTTTGATTTCTTTACACCTTATCTGCCCAAAAAAATCTCCTGAAGCCTCTCTAACCCAGGGATCCTCCTCACTCCAACCCCCACCCATTTCCCCCACCCTCCATCACACTTGGGGCCAGTTCTCTAGTTGATATTGCCAATGACATTTGGCAGAGGTGCCCTGATTACTAATTTCATTTGGTGGAGATCCCTGGAATCTGGTTTCCTATCTGGCTCATGCCAATCCAGGATCTCCCAGTTTGTGTTTCAATGTCTGTAGGCCAGTGCTGATTTCTAACGACCCCATGTCAATTGTTTTAGTTTGTGGGCATCACCTATGCCCTGACTGTTGTGTGGCTCCTGGTGTTTGCTTGCTCTGCTGTGCCTGTGTACATTTACTTCAACACCTGGACCACCTGCCAGTCTATTGCCTTCCCCAGCAAGACTTCTGCCAGTATAGGCAGTCTCTGCGCTGATGCCAGAATGTATGGTAAGTTAGGGTATTGGTGCCATGGCTCCCCTACCCCCTGTGAAAGCACTATATATTTGGTTCTTTACTTGGGATGACAAGGGTGGTAATTATAGGGAAAAATATTATGGATGCCTGGATCTTAGTTTGTTATTCTATTCCCACTGAAACTGGAGAAATTTCTTCCCTTGGAAGGGAACTTTTGTTGGAAGTGGTAGGAGTTTTCTTGGCTGTTCACACTGCTCTATCCTGGTTGAGAAGTAGTACATTTCAATAACAAACACAAGATTACACAACTGTTCAGTAACACCTTCTATTTTTGTTTTGCACATCTTTACAAAAGAGGATCCTGATTGTTATTGGGATTCAACTTTTCAGCCAGGATGATTAAAGATGTAAGAACGGCTCTGAAATAAAATCTCCATGGAGCTCCACAACTCCATGAAGCTCTCACCCTGGTTGACCTGTGTGTCTTACTCAGGTGTTCTCCCATGGAATGCTTTCCCTGGCAAGGTGTGTGGCTCCAACCTTCTGTCCATCTGCAAAACAGCTGAGGTGAGTGGACCATTTGAGTTCTTTTAAGTGGAATGTCTAGTACCATACAAATTTCTACCCATGCCTTCAATTTTTAAAAAGCCACAGGTTTTTGTTTGTTTGTTTTTTGCTGGATTTTGAGCATAGATGTTAAAACATCTCTTTTCCCTAGAGTCGCATAGAAAGACTTCATCCCAAGACTTTCTTCCTTAAAGGAGAAATTTGTAGTTTTAAGTAAAGATGGAGATTAATGACAAAACCTCCAAATGAAAAAAAAATATTCTTTTAGCTAAAAACCTTACCAAGAAAATGATTTAGGCATAGAGACACTCATAACTTTTACAAAAACACTTTCAGTTTGGAACCCCTCCATCTCTAATGAGAAGTAAAAACAAAAAGTACATCTGAAAGAGGAAAACACCGCATTGGCAATAGATATTATCTACGAATGAGGCAGGGGAATATAAGTAAATCCTGAGGAAGAAGGCAGTAGCTTTAAACATTTAAAACTTTAAACCATGACTTTAAATTTGGGGATCCTGAGTACAATTTTAGGGAATCAGTTGATTAAAATATTTTAAGAGTATTCTGTGTTCTGAGTACTAATGGGCTAGGTGCTGTGATGTACATTAAAGAACAGGAGGCCTACACTCAGGGAAGTGGCAGTTTAGTTATAGATGCAGAATTAATACACAGGAAGATATCAATGCATTCAGAAAGCTGCATGCATGATCTAGAGCAAAGCATATTTTTACAGTTGCAAGAAATTCTTCTCCATTTTGCATTTTCTTGCAGTTCCAAATGACCTTCCACCTGTTTATTGCTGCATTTGTGGGGGCTGCAGCCACACTGGTTTCCCTGGTGAGTTGTCTGAATGTGATCTTGGCAAATAAATGGTCCTGGGATAGCTTGGGTACAGCTATGCTGAAAGGCAAAAAGATAGATTGCTAACCTTGCAACACTGGAGAGAAGCACCTGGGAAGAGACAACAAAGTGTAGACTGTGAACTTCTACTTTGGGTTGGCAAGGCAGAAAGACTTCAGAAATCAGGAACAGGAAAAGTGGTATGAGGAAAGAGAGGGTAAGAGATTATAGTCAGAAATGATAGTATTCAGCATTTGCAGAGCATATAATATTGCCAAGTGCTCTGCAGTCAAAGATAGCAGTTAATCCTCAACACATGCTGGTCAGATGAGTGACAAGAACAAGGCAACATTACTGAACATGATTTTCCAGAGCCAGGAATTCTATATGTTGTGAATATGAATCCACCTTGGGCACTCTCCAAGGGATTTACTCTCCTGAAAACACTGGGAGGACCTTCTAACATTATTAGAACTGTTATTACTACAATGTGATTCTATGCTCCAGGTTGTGCTGATTGTGTTACAGCACAGTGTCAGTGGGGTACATTCATTGTTCAGATTAAAAACCTAGGGCACTGAATGGTGAAGGAATTTATCTGTAGTCATTAAATAAGTAGTGATAAGGATAAGCTCACAGAACTCCTGACCCCTGCTGCTGCGGCTTTTATACAAACTGGAGTTGTTCCTCATTCCAGAAAATGAATTGATGCATGAAGCAGGGAGGGCTGTACTGCACATGTGGCTGTGTGTTTGCAGCAAGCAGTCTGTGACCCCAGGTCACTCAGATATGTGGATGGGATGATGTCAGAGCCCAATGCATTGTTCACTTTCCTGAGGAAAACCCAGTGCCAGGACTTAGCACAGGTGTGGAATAAATCCTTGTCAAATTGATTCTCTGGACTTGAGCCGCTAGGCTATGTACTTCTAGTCAAGTACATAGGATGAAAGCCTGACATGCTGTTTTTTGCAGATCAGGGTTTTTTCTTCATTTAATTGATTTTATTTGTACCCTTCCTTATTTGCAAAGGCTTTGGAGGAGGGAGGGCTTCATTTTCTACTCTCACTCATATTTTCTCTTCTCTTCCCACAGCTTACCTTCATGATTGCTGCCACTTACAACTTTGCGGTCCTTAAACTCATGGGCCGAGGCACCAAGTTCTGATCTCCTGTAGAAATTTCCCTTTCTCTAATAGCGAGGCTCTAACCACACAGCCTACAGTGCTGCATCTCCCATGTTAACTCTTTGCCTCTGCCACTGACTGGCCTTCTTCTTACTTGACGAGTGTAACAAGAAAGGAGAGTCTTGTGGTGATTAATGTCTTCTTTGGACTCTCCCCTCTTATGTACCTCTTTTAGTCATTTTGCTTCACAGCTGATTCCTGCTAGAAATGGGAAATGCTTCAGATGGTGACTCCCCAACTGCAAGTCACAAAGGAATGGAGGCTCTAATTCAATTTTCAAACATCTCCTGAGGACCAGGGAGTGTTTTCTTCTCAAAGAGCACTTCCAGTGATGGAAACAAAGTGAAAAGAAAGATGCTCAGGTAGAGAGAAGGGATGTACCTGGTCCTCTTGACATCTCAAATATATTCTCCTTGATGTACAAAGCAGAGAACCCACTCCTGTCTCCCTCTTACCACTGAAGATAGAGGAAAAAAAAGGGAATGTTAACAAAACAATAATAGCATTTGCCCAAATCTACCTATTGCAGCTGGGAGAAGGGGGTCAAAGCAAGGATCTTTCACCCATAGAAAGAGAGCACTGACCCTGATGGCGATGGACTATTTAAGCCCTAACTCAGCCAATCTTACTTACAGCATAAGGGAGTGTAGTGTCTGTGTAGACCATGTGGGTACCTGGCCTTACACCTTATTAGAGAAGAGAAGCAGGGTATTGTCAGCATCTTCTCACTCCCTTCTCCTTGATAACAGCTACCATGACAACCCTGTGGTTTCCAAGGAGCTGAGAACAGAAAGAAACTAGCTCATAAAAAAAGAGACTGGCTTAAGGAGCAGCAGTTGTTAGTGGCTAATGGTGTAAACTGAGCCAGCCCTCTGGTAGACACAGGACAGATAACTCTTTGGATAGTGTGTCTTCTTTCTGTTAATTTGTTGTATACTCTGGCCTCTGTCATATCTTCACAATGGTGCTCTTTTCATGGGGTATTATCTATTCAGTCATAGTAGATGATTTGAAGATCTTGATTTGTTTCAGAATGATGCATAGTTCACATTTGCCAGTTTGTTTATCCCTTGTTTGGGGTTGTACCAGAAAGGTCTAGAGAACAATTCTTTGATTATGATTCTTTAACAAATGGACATTGAACGTTAAACATTGCAAATAATATTGAAAATTGGCTAGTTCGATACATCTACTGGATTTTCTCCAAATTATTCCACTTTTTGCAGAAATGGATTTGGTGAACTTGAGCCTCAATTAGAATAACTTATTTGGCTGTTCTTTTTAAGCTAGTGGGGGATGATTTGATTTAAGAGGGTTAACTCGGTGTGCTTAAGAGTCAGGTTTAATATACAGGTTATTCTCTCCTAGTATAGATCACGTAATAGAATGCCCCAGCCATCAGCTATTCAGTTGGTAAGCTTCCATGGAAACAGAAAGGTGGAAAGAGTTGGAAACCTGAATAACTCCGAGGTTTCAGGCTTCTCTTTCTGTGTTTGTTAACTTCGGGTTAAAAAGGAAAGGCTGATTGGTCTTTATGGAAAGAAAGATTTTACGGATATGACTGTAGGTGGGTCTTTTGTTGTAGAGTTGTGTTTTTCTCCCCCACCAAGTGGTTTCAGCAATGTCTAAGGAGATGTAATATGTTTGCAAAAAGATACTTAATATTTGTCTTCAGACCAGTATACCAGATAAGCTTCCAGGCTGCATAGAGGGAGGAGATGGAAAAGGTTCTGTAAGAAACCAATCAAGATCAAGGAAAGTGAAGTAATCCATATCCTGTGTTTTGTTTTGATTTAATAATATAACAAATAACCAACCCTTCCCTGAAAACCTCCCATGCATACATACACACATATACACACACAAAGAGTTAACTGAAAGTGTTTCCTTCATTTCTGATACAGAATTTCAATTTTAACACACATAAAGGATAAACATTTAGGAACTTATCTTACAAAAATGAATTTTATAAAATTAAAGAAAAATAAAATTAAGAATGTTCTCAATCAAACATCGTGTCCTTTGAATGAATTGTTTTGTTTAACCCCACAATAGAAACTCGAATAATTAGACCCTTATTGTGCTTTGCTAAAGGACCTTATTTATTTTTCAGTCATCCAAGTTATTCTCACAACAATTTTCTGACATAAAAAATAGATAAATCACTTCTATTTTTATAGCTTGGGACATTAAGAAACAGTCAAAGTAAATTACCCAAAGAAACCCAATAATCACATACCTGAGCTTGGACTAGAACTCATGTGGGGTTTTGTGTTGTTGTTCATAGAACTCAGGTCTTAATACCTGAGAACTTCTAGTCAAGTATATACAGTGAAAGTCTATATACCTGGACATACCTGTTTTAAGGTTTTTTTTTCTTTTAGAAGTTATGTTTCAGTGTTCAGCTCATTCAGATTCAAATATGGTTGCTTCTTTAACATGATAATGGTGCCGCTGCCCTGGTGTTTTGAGGATTACGTTATTGCTATGTTCTCTTTCAATAGTTTGGATGTTCCAATAATGAGCCCTCAGTGCTTCATACATGAATAATGCTTGGTTTTATCTGAAAAGTACTGGATGAAAGGTTTAAGGCAGGGGCAGAGCAGATATGGTAAGGACAATGTAAATTTAAACAGTCTGTGGCAGGGCACTATTAAAGTAAATTAGTGACACCTTTTACCTTGGATGGCCCACCCACTAACCCACTTGGGACAAAGCATTTAATTCCCTTTCCAATCCAAGACTAAAATACGACACTCTTGGACAGCACTCTAGTGACCAGCCCAAAGAAATCTGCCTTAAAATTAGGAATAGATTCATTGTCCCATAGTTGCAACTGGCAAGGAGCATGATTGCAGAGAAAAGAGACTAGCTGGGGGCAATAAGTCAGTCATCAGTTAAGGAGCTCCACTGAAAAGTAATTTCACTTTTAATCTGATTTCTTTTTCACCACAATTAATATTCAGCAAGCAAGTCTGGTTGGATGACTTTAAGACAAAAAGCATAAAAATACAAGGACTTACTTTTAGACACTGCCAAACAAGGACACAGCACCATATTTTGGAGAATTGATTCGGGGTGCTATATAGTGAATGTATTTTTGCCTCAGAATAACAGAAAGCCAGTTCCTAAGAAAGCCCTGTTCTCCATCTGCCCTTATTTGGCTCTGCCCTCTGGGACTGATCTATAGATGGAGTTTCCAGGCTCTCAGAAGCTGAGAGCATCTCTAGTCTATCAATTGAGCTCATTGTTCTTAGCTCTCCCACACACCATAAACCTCCTTTCTCTCAACTGAAAGAGCTCTCTTTGTGCTTAGATCAGCCAAAGATCAAGATGCAGCAGTATAAACAAGAAACATTTTCTTACACTGTCAGTTGTATTGCTTTTTCTATCTCTAGGGTCAGTACTGAGTGTAGTTATGCAGGGTATGGGTGCTGTTGTCCAGAGCAACATTTGTTCATTCATTAATTCAGTCTCCAAACATTTATTGAGCACCTACTAAGCTTTGTGAGAAACACTGGGGATTTCTTTTTTTTAATTTCATTTATTTGCAAGAGATAGAGCACAAGCAGGGAGAACTACAGGCAGAAGGAGAAGCAGGCTCCCCGCTGAACGAGGAGCCCTATGTGGGACTCGATCCCAGGACCCTGGGATCATGACCTTCGCTGAAAGCAGACACTTAACTAACTGAGCCACCCAGGCATCCCAACCCTGGGAATTTCATGTTTGGGGCTGGTGTGGGTAGAAAGCTGATAAAGATATGATCTTACATTCAAGGATCTCATTCAGCCTTAACAGCACAGAAGAAAGGTCTTTCAGGGTAAAGAAGAGTGGAGGCAGAGAATATGCAAGAAGCAGTCTGGCTGACTGCAATGGGCAACTGAAGTCTCCCTTCAGTATGTGGGAGAGGTGGTGGTTAAGCGCCATGACTTCACGTGGCTCTGGTCTTCTAGGGCCCTGATAAAAACAAAACATCAATTTAGAGTCCTAAAAACTTGTGACTGGCTCTCTCCGTGTCAGCCTGCTTTTGACCTTACATGTGACAGTATTTATGCATACATTGTTACAATGCATGTGCATGCTTCCACCCACTCAGTCATCTGGGGAGTCAGAGGGCACATGGATCTGGATTTATATAAATACAGGCTATTCAGCATGGCTTTTCCTTTTCATCCAGGCTAAGTCTGAGAAGCCCTGGAAGGGTAGTATAAAGTACAAGACACTTCTTTCTGGATTTCCTTACCATAAGCACAGATAATGTGTCTATTTTGACATTAACAGTTAGCTTGGTGAAAGTTCAGTAACACATGGAAGAAATATTCATTATTAGATTAAAAAATTAATACTAATTAGTATTTGGCCTTTTCCTACATTAATAAGCAGGTGAGGAATTCAAGTCAATACCTATAAGCAGGGAAAATTTTCCTTGTTCACTTTGAAACAAGCAACCATGCTCTTCATAATTGTTGCTGTCCTCCAAAGTTTGGTGTCTGCATGTTCCTGCACAGTACTCCTTGAATCAATCTACTTTATTCCAAAGGAAAGAAAAATAAGATAAAGAACTGAGTATTTTCCAGATTATGACATAACCAAAAGAAATACAACATAAAAATTTTATTCAAGCCTTCAACAAATATATATTTTTTTAAAATTTTTTTAAAGATTTAATTTATTTATTAGAGAGAGAGAGAGCACGAGCACAGGCAGACAGAAAGGCAGGCAGAGGCAGAGGGAGAAGCAGGCTCCCTGCCGAGCAAGGAGCCCGATGTGGGACTCGATCCCAGGACGCTGGGATCATGACCTGAGCCGAAGGCAGCCGCTTAACCAACTGAGCCACCCAGGCGTCCCTCAACAAATATCTAATTAACAAATTCTCTGTGCCAAGTATTATGCTATGAATCAAATGGGTAGACTTTGCCCTCGTAGAACTCAAATTAAAGACAAAAGGGTTGGAGAGAGAACTAGGATTTGTGGTAAAGAATGAACCTAACATCCTTTGACCAAACAGGTGGAAAAGACAGAATCAGGGAGAAACTTGTACAGTCTTTGTTTAGAAACTTGTACAGTCTTTGTTTAGAAACAAAGGGCCAAGTAAAAGAAGGTGTAGGCAGACAAGTCTGTATCTAGAGAAAGAGGGCTAACATGCTATGATATTTAAGGTTGAAAAATGTTAAATGGCCTTGTACTATTTTGCTCACCAACATCCACAGTAAGCCAGCTCTGGACTCCAAAAACTATCTTCCATGTGTTATATGAAACTCTACTTTCCAAACATGAAAAGGAAAAACCACAAAGCTGGATTCTGAGGGTTATAATTAAAACCAAACAAACCAGTTGATATTTGAAAATGTGTAGATAGCTCTAATTCTATTTGATGACTTGGAATCATATATAGAGTGGTTAAAAAAAAAAAAAGAAGGGAAGTATGGCTCTTGCAAACAAAGCTCCCTTCCTTGACCTCAAATGTACCAGAAATGAATTTGTCAAAATCTCATTTGATTTAAAATCTTCTATCAGCCGTCATTAACAAAAGAGAAATGTGAATGGAAACATAAGTATTCTCCTATATGCATATGATATTATTATCACAAGCTAGGAGTGGATAAGTAAGCAAATGGCTCAGCTAATGATTGCTAGAATGAAAGATTCCATACCAAGTTTCAAATTAATTTTTTTTTAATTTGGAATTTTGATGGCTTTTTTGTTTCAGTGGTAAAGAAGACCCAGAATAACTGAAAAAAATCTTGGCCCAGTCCACAAGCAGCTATATCTCCAGCAGTAATAGTGACAATTTATTGAGCTCTCCACAAATACAGTACTTTAGATATCTCATCTCACTGAATCCTCCTATCAGTCCTCTGAGGCTCAGGTAGCCATCATCCCTCAGCTCCAGGCTGGAGCACATGCCATTATTGGTCACATTGGTTTGAATTTGAGGATGTCAGTCGTATCCTACTTCAACTGACTGCTGAAGATGCAGAGATGAACTGCATCCAGGTGTTTGTCAGGGAGAAGCTCAGTAACTGTAGCTCACACCATACCAGAAACTCTACTGAGAGAACTGGTAGTTCCAGAGGATAACCTGAAGGGAGTGCAGCCTATTCATTCCTTAGTCAACTCCATACATTTTTGACTGTACAACCCTATAGTAAAACATGTTGGAACCCACACTTCTCCTTGCCTTACCCCATGACCTTGCTTCTCAAAGTGTGGTCTGAGGATAAGTGGCATCAGGATCACCTGGGAACTCATTAGAAATGCATAATCCCAGGCCTTGCCATAGAATTACTGAATTAGACAGTGAACTTTAATAAGATCCCAGGATGATGTATGTACACATCAAAATTTGAGATGGTTTGGGGGCGCCTGGGTGGCTCAGTCGGTTAGGCGTCAGCCTTCGGCTCAGGTCATGATCCCAATGTCCTGGGATCGAGCCCTACATTGGGCTTCCTGCTTGGCAGGGAGCCTGCTTCTCCCTCTCCCTGCCCCCTGCTCATGCTCTCTCTTGCTATCTCACTCTCTCTCTCAAATAAATAAATAAAATCTTTAACAAGTTTTTGAAGTGATTTGTATGTAACTACATAAAATGCATTAAAATGTATAATGCACTTATGTTTAAAAATTAATGTTACATTCATAATATATGCAGTATAAAGCATGCAGAACAGAACACTTAAAGTATGAGATGAGATAAAGATGAACAATATATATTTTTTTTTATTTTTATTTTTTTAAAGATTTTATTTATTTATTTGATAGACAGAGATCACACAAGTAGGCAGAGAGGCAGGCAGAGAGGGGAGGGGAGAAGCAGGCTCCCTGACGAGCAGGGAGCCCGATGCGGGACTCGATCCCAGGACGCTGGGATCATGACCCGAGCCGAAGGCAGCGGCTTAACCCACTGAGCCACCCAGGCGTCCCAAGATGAACAATATTTTTAAATAAATGTTATTTTATTTGATTATATATAAATTATCTCTTATTTGAAACGTATTATAATAAATATTTTAGTGAGAACAATGTGACAGACTATGCCTCATTAATTTTGAAATGATGGTTTAACATTTTGGAATATGGAGTTCATTTTAAACTAATGCTTGTCTCCAAAGGATGTCATAGCTGAAAACGATACCTCACAAAGACTCAGATCTAAATAGCTGCAACATGACCTTAGCTGTGCTCAGTAAAGCACATTACTAACATTTTGGACGCACTCTAGAGTTATGCAAAGGTTTTCGTTAAAATTTGGCCTTTAAATTTCCGCTCTCCCTGACATCCATCAGTGGCTCTTGTCTGCTAAAATATTTTTACAAATGAGCTCAAGCTATTGAATGTTTTAGGCCAATTTTAGATGTCCCATTACATTTTTCTTACAACTCCCATTTTTTTTCTTACAACTGGGTAAATTGGTGTCACACGCAGTTCTCAGCATCAGAATCACAAGATGATGAAAACATTTTCAAATATTTATTTTCAAAATGCTCCCTCTATGGCATATCTCTTTGAAAAGCACTTTTCTCATTCACTGTGAAAAAGTCATCATTCCTTGACAAATAAACTGAGTGATGACACCAGAGTCAATCTTTATATTAGATATTAATAAAATTATCTTTCTTATTTTAAGATTAAAAATTAATATAAACACTAGTGCTAATGGATCATGTTGCCAGCTCATAGAGTACACACATCCCACATGAGAGACCATACTGTGTAGCAATTTTTCCAAACTATTTTTTGTATGAAAATCTCTCTCTTTTCTTTTAAAGATTTTATTTATTTATTTGAAGGGGGGAAGACCTGAGGGGGAGGGAGAGGGACAAGCAGATTCAGCGCTGAGCATGGAGCCAACATGGGAGTCCATCCCAGGAGCCCTGATCACGACCTGAGCCGAAAACAAGAGACAGTTGCTCAACTAACTGAGCCACCCAGGCACCCCAAAAATCTCTTTGCTTAGAGATTAAGAACTTCTTTTAAGGTAAGAACTTTTCTCAGGCTTGCACCATGATAGTAACTGTACTTTTTGTATTCATTGCTTGAGAAAACATTTAAAATCTTTTAATTTAGTAACGTTCTTTTAAAACTTTTTCATATATAGGGACGCCTGCATGGCTCAGTCAGTTAAACGTCTGCCTTTGGCTTAGGTCATGATCCCAGGGTCCTGGGATCGAACTCCACATCTGGCTCCCTGTTCATCAGGGAGCCTGCTTCTCCCTTTCCCTCTGCCATTCCCCCTGCTCGTGTTCCCTCTTTCTCTTTCTCTGTCTGACAAATACATAATAAAAAAATAAAATCTTATAAAAAGAAAATTTCAAATACATACAAAAGTATAGAATGGTACAATCAATTCCATATACCCATCACTCCACTTCAACAATGATAAATATTCAATAACACTTTAAAATTGTTTGTATTTTATTGCTGTCCACACACATAAAGATACATCTTTCATTCATTTTACTGGTATCTTTGGTGTTCATATGGATATGGTGATTCCTTCCAGAAATATCTCCATTTTCTACCCCACCTACAAGCATACAGAGGAGCAAAGTATTGGGAATTGCTTCACTTTAGAGTCTAAAAATTTCTTGATTTAAGCCAGACAGAGAGGCGGTAACATATTTGAATGGCTTCATATTGGTCCCCACAGAATTATTTTCAAATTGCTCTGTTTTGTGATGTCAGTGATTTATATTAAGGGGGTATGTTAAAAAAGCGGTCTTATGCAACACTGACTGTTTACTATGGGTGTGTTTTTGTGGGTGTCATTCACTATACTACATTTATCCAGAAGGCCTCAGTGGAGGCATTTCTCTGCTGTCTCGGTATCAAGAAATAGTCATGCTTTATGTGAATGGTGGAGTAAAGCAGGCTGTCCTTATGACTGATGATGTTGTATTTTGGATGTTTTTTCCTGAAACACATCATCAGTTTAATAATTTAATCTATTTCTGATTTGTTGGAGCTGTTCTAAAACAACCTCTTGCTTTGTTGGGTTCCTTTCCTTTCACTCTTTCCCTCTTATCTCTGTGAAAGTGCATAGAATGGACAAAGAAAGAAAACAGTTGTAGGTCTGATTTTCCCCAGCCCTGACTTCAAACTCCAGAATTCAGAAACCTCTACAGCACTGGGCTTAGATGTGGTTTTGCCAATGAATTAATGTATGTATTCAAGTATGGTGAATTAACATCTCTCAGCCAGATCTGGGCATATTTGATACTTCAACTCCAATAAGAACTTCAGGCTCTTTGTCATTTTAATACATCAGCCTGGAAGATAACCTGTCTGGCAAACACTTCTAGAAGTAGATATAAATTTGAATAAAATGGCTCTCTGCCCAAAGCTTTTACTGTCACAGGTAAAGAAGGCTCTTTGTAAGTGTTCATTACCTCCTTCTCACAATAGAAGCTTAGGAGAGCTAACTCCCAGGGATGTTTTCCACATCCTGGGGTTCTCCAATTATTTCAAGAAGTATCAGGAGAATGATACAAATAAAATTCTAGTGCAGTTCAATTTTTAAATGCGTGTGTCATACATTTTTAGAAAAAGTAATAAGATAAACTCAAATAAAAGAAACAAAAGTTTTCAATTCTAAAATATCTGGGGATTATTACTTTAAAACAAATTTACCACAAGAGTGGATCCATTGTAAGCTTTGGCTCATTTCTTCCTCCTCTGCTTTCCTTGGCTTACAGATAGGTACAATGAGGTCCCTAGGACTGGGTTTTACGGTGACCCTCTATGTTGGGACTCATGGCTCCTCCTCTGTAGTATTCTTACACTCCATTCTCACAGCCTGAGCACTCACCTTATACACCATTTAATAGTAGGATTTTCCTCATTTTACCTCACTACAGCAGTTACTTACTACTCCAGTCACCTCCTAGGAGTGTGGCTAAGACTTGCCCTTACCAGTTGGTCCCACCATCTTCTCAGGCACGTTCTTTCTGTTAATTGGTGACAGACCTTCTAATGGCCACTGCCAAATCTGCCTGAACCTCTCCACAGGACTTTTTTTTTTTATTGTTGGGCCCAGCTTCTGCTCTCTCCTTAACCTACTGGAGTATAAATAATATGTTTCTCCAGAGAATCCTGAAATATGACTAATAACCTGGAAATATGATAACAGCAAACACATAACTTTCACTATATGCTGGCATTATTCTTTTTTAAAATTTTTTGAAGATTTTTAATTTTTTAATAAACATATAATGTAACCCCACCACCCTCTCCCGACACCCTTCCCCTCCGCCCCCCTCAGTTTGTTTTATGACATTAAGAGTCTCTTTTGGTTTGTCTCCCTCCCGATCCCATCTTGTTTCATTTATTCTTCTCCTACCCCCTTAACCCCCACCCCCGTTGCATCTCCACTT